>CAXARO010000238.1:0-193604 GCA_963971305.1 Arcuatula senhousia | reverse complement strand
GATTTCGGCTATATCCTGGAGATGAACATGAAAATGGTGATACAATGAACATGAAATGATGATGAAGTGATGAAAATGGGGACACAAGGCCAATCGGGTTTTGACTGCCACTGGAAAAAGGGGTGATGGGTAGGGACGGGAAATTTTGCCTCCTGCATGGGGATCCTACGGGTCCTACTCTTACCGAAATCTGCAGCAGGGTTCTTTAACGTGCGAGGAACGTGACGTTTTTCACAACACGGTGCACCACTATGGTTTGCGGTCAGGTTTTCCGCATTATCGCCTGACGACTCCGCATCTCTCGATGTCAGGGCTGCCCCATTCAACCACCTGGGGCACACATCCCAGTCGCTTTGTGGGCAAAGCGGCCTGACCCCGATGTCAGGTTTCTGAGCGCTCTTTAGTGGACTTTTACCGACAAGCTTAGTGCTGTTGCGGGCCTATTCGCCTCCCGGGCCACGCACGGTATCTTACTTTAACAGAAATAATCAACTATATTCAATACTGATTTATACTGGACTTGTTGTTATTTTTGTCCAGTGGTGTTAGGAGTTCCAGTGCAATTTCAGTAGTTAGTTTCAGTATTGTCCAGTGTATTGTCACCTTATCGACCAAGTATGTTCAGTAACAATTGTTAAGAGTTAAACAAGATCATTTCATTAGTGTTCAATGTTATTCATTTCACCAGTGCGGGGCCCGGGTAGCAAATAGGCCCGCGTCAGAGCCTTGTCGTATGATGCGACTTAGGGTTTTGAGATTCTGACGTCGGGTCCACAGAGCGACCAAGTGTGTACACTAGGTATAATAGTTAATAGTTGTCCCTCGTCCGCGGGGATTGTCAGGATTATAATACGGAAACCCTGACCGCCGACCACAGTGGACCGACGTTTTTGGCGAGTGCCACGCACCGTCAAGTAGTGCACCACATGGGCTAAATTTTCCGCCCCTACCCATTTCTCCCCTCTTTTCTGTGGTTCTTCAAAATTTACTGTTCCTTTGTTTCCCACCCGTGCCCCATATTTCATTGAGCATCAATATTCCATGTTCATTTTCACGTTGCGCAAGATATTTGTAACATTGAGCGTAACGCGACGTTACTCATTGATGAAGTTCGATATTTGCGTTGAGTATTTACAGTAATGTTGGATCATTGTTTTAAACACTCAACATGTTTTAAAATATATTATTTTCATTTCTTGGTTAAATTCCATTGACAAAAAAGGACAAACGATTTAACAGTTCTTTAGCATCTTTATTTATTATACTTTGAAGAAGAGGGGGTATAATATTTTACCCTTGTCCGTCTGTCTGTTCGTTCTAAACTTCCGTAGCAGTTTTATAAGCAACTACATGAGATGGAGTTCTGATATTTTGTATATAGCTTTATCCTATAGTACCATATAATGTATACCAATTTTATGCTCCTAGGTAGTACACTTCCTGTTTACCGAATACTTAGGTTTCTACACATAATGGACATAAATACAAAATTTCCATCACAATTTCCCAAGCAACTACATGAGATAGAGGTCTGATATTTTGTGTACAGCTTTATCCTATAGTACCATATGGTGTATACCGATTTAATGCTTGTAGGTAGTCTACTTGCTGTTAACCGAATTCTTAGGTTTTTACTTATACAGATGGGTCCAGTCTTAATCTGTATGGCAAGTGGACCAGAGAACCTGTCCAAAAGTCAGTTCTTGGTTCTAATGTTGAAATGAATACCAGGTGAGCGATTCAGGCTCCTGGGAGCCTCTTGTTCTTATAGTGTTCAGCATTTTTAATTTCTTAGGAGAACGCTTCTGGTGAAAATTTCGAACAATAATTTTGTAGACCACATATTACAGAACAACCCTACCAAGTTTCATTTTATATTCATACAGTGTTTGGCATTTTAAATGTTTTTGGTAGAGCGCCTCTGATGAGTCTTGAATAGACGAAACGCGCGTCAGGCGTAGCAAAATTTATTGTCTGGAACTTTGTTGTCATTTGTATTTCATTAGGGAGTCTTCAATAGACGAACCGCGTGCCAAATTCATTGTCTGGAACTGTGTTGTAATTTTTATTTATGGGTTCATTGGCCATTGGTGTGAGTGGGTTTGTTCATTTTCCGTCTACTTTGCTGTCTTACATTTCACCTTATTGTATGTCATACAAATATATCTCATTTGTGCTGTGCCCTCGTTTGGTCTACACAGTTTGTTTTAAAACGGTTCGGTCCTTATTATGACTTTATTACTGTAGACTGGACCTAAAAAAAACAACTTACACCTGGCAAATGTTTCTCTCAACAGTTGTGTTTTTTGTTACCGGACCTTGGGATCGCAATGGATAGGACAGGTTTGGCGCCATTAAACCTTGTTGAACCCAAGGTTTCTTTTGAGATGCCTGTTCTAATCCGGACCATTGCGACATTTAATTTTCTTGATGTTTTTGCCTTGTTACGTCTTTTCATCTTAGATATATGGGATTGGGTCCTGGTTTCATGTCGAACCTTATATTACGCACCAGCTCTCTTGTAATAACAGCGTGTAATAACTATTTATATTGTCCTGTATTTTATGGTAATGTTTTTTATAAAGCTCACAAATTTAAAAGCAATCCAATAGAAATGAAAAATTGGCTTCAAAATTTATTACGGAAAGGATATGAAATGAATATCTTGGTTAAATCTTTGAATTTAGTGTTTTTTGGCAGAAATATTGAAAACTTAATACTCGCTTTAAAACTTCCATAAACGTTTTTACTATTGTCATTTTTAAGCATTATAGCGATCAAGCGTGTCGGTTTTGTGTGATGACACTTCACTAAATCATTATTGCTTGAAGTGTTGTGTCGGATTTAAAATCGATACGTTTGATTTTTTTACATCAGTCGATTGATGATTCTCAGCTAGCTGTCAGTAACAGCGAGTGTTCTATAGAGAGTTCCTTTACCGTCCTTTTGTTTGTTCTTGTTTTTTGTCTTAGGTTCTCTCTAGTAGAATTGGACTTTGATCGATTTGATTTTTATTGTGTGTTTAGTTTTTGTGCTTTGTCTAGGAATATTGATAGGGGGAAGGTTGGGCCCAAAAAACTAGTTTAACCCCGCCACATATTACATGTGCCTGTCCTAAGCCAGGAATCCTTGACAAAGCTTTCGTTTGTACTTGTCTTTTTGATGTTTTCTGTTCCTTGTTTAAGAAGGGGGTCTATCTGTGACTATTTCAGGGCTGGATTTGAATTATATGCATCTTATTTAGACCATGGGGCAATTGCATAACCGCGAGCAGTGCCAAATGGCCTCGTTGAAGGCTGCTGGCGGTTGTCCATTGTGGTTTTTCTAAATTGCCGTTTAATTGTGGGCTGTGTCGCGTACACTTATTCCACATCTCTTTATTTTCTATTATAGGAAGTTATAATATAATTCCTTGACTCTAAAAAGATCTCGACTTAGTCCATGTCCTAATGAAAATATAGTTTTATTGGACCTGATATAAATCCGTGAAATAATTTATAAGACAAATCAAATAGTAAAGTTATGATTTTTCGTAGAACCATGAATAGGCTTTCCTTCGTGCAATATATCCTGTCGAATAAAGAATGTCTGGGTTTTTTTTTCTGTTCCCCAAAGAAAGCACCCTTTACAGACAGCAGTGTCAAAATAAAGACCGTTCCTTACTTCTGTAGAAAACAATTTCCCTAGAACTAGAAATGGATTTTTCTGAGTGCAGTAGATTCTTTGTTGGTCTAATTTTCATTTTGTATACTATTTTCTGAAAAGAAATTATAATCAAATGAATTAATATTGAAAAAGTCTAAAAAAAGTTCTTAGTTTAAGCTTATAATAGTTGCGTTCCCCTTTTGAATTGCATGAATTGTGTAGCAACATTCGGTCTGATTTTATCGGGTTAACATACTACACTAGGTTTGTTTTCAAAAGCTTTGATTTCCTTGATAGAGCGTCACTTGATACCAAAAAGAGCGAACACAGAGTAACGTTTCTCGTGTTTTTTTCGTCTATGAAACAAAATGTAAGACATGCGCTTATACAAAAATATGTTATTTTTTTAGCTCACACTTAATCTAGTTCATATTAAAATAGGAAAGTGAACAAAAAAACATAATATGGGGCCTTATATAAAAATAACCTGTTAAATAACCAATTAACATCGTGCGTTTATGGCTCATTTAAAGGTTCTCCATGCATTTGCCTTTGCATCTGTAACTTCATAACCCGGCTCGTGAACTTATCTCTTCCTGTCGTCAGAGGGAGAGCGCTTAGCTCTCAGAGCGGCCAATTGTGTATCATAATTTGAAATCATGTGTACAAGTGTTTTCGGACAATTTCAAAGAAGATTTTTCCACCGTCTCCATGTATTCATGTATAAAAACTCATACAAAAAGGTTGTATAAAAGTTATGTATATGTCCACTAAGTGACTTTAAGGTTCTGCTTAAACAAGACACATGTCCCATGCGAGGACCGGGTGGCCAATAGGCCCGCAGCTGAGCATAGCCTGTCGTATGAGGCGACTAAGGGTCTTGGGGTTCTGACGTCGGGTCAGGGCTCGGCCCACAGAGCGACCAGGTTTGTACCCATGTACCCTAGATGGCTGAAAAAGTGGCCCTCGTCCACAGGGGTTGTCAGGTCTATAATACGGAAAACCTGACCTCTGAGTCCCGTGCGGGGCCCGGGTGGCGAATAGGCCCGCAGCAGAGCCTAGCTTGTCGTAAGAGGCGACTAAGGGTCTTGGGATTCTGATGTCGGGTCAGTGCTCAGCCCACAGAGCGACCAAGTGTGTACCCTAGGTGGCTGAATAGGGTGGCCCTCGTCCGCGGGGGTTGTCAGGTCTATAATACGGAAACCCTGACCGCCGACCATAGTGGGCCAACGTGTGTGGAGAATGCCACGCTTCATGCACGTAAAAGACCCCTTTGTGGACCGCCAAGTAGTGCACCACATAGGCAAAATTTTCTGCCCCTACCAACATCTCCCCTTTTCCTGTGGTTCTTCAAAATTTACCGGTCCTTTGTTTCCCATCCCATCCCCATATTTCATTTATCATCATCATTTCATGTTCATTTTATCACCCTTTTTATGTTCATCGCCTGTAAATAACCTATATAGCGTTGCACGGGCGTAAAACACCAACTCACTCACTCACTCTGACCATAGTGGGCCAACGTGTTTGGAGTGTGCGACGCTTCGTGCACTTAAAAGACCCCTTTGAGGTCCACCAAATAGTGCACCACGTAGGCTAATTTTTCTGCCCCTGCCCACCTCTCCCCTTATTCCCGTGTTCTACAAAAATTGCACCCCAATATTTCATTTATCATCATCATTTCATGTTCATTTTTGTCATCTTTTTCATGTTCATCGCTTGTAAATGACCTACATAGCGTTGCACTGTCGTAAAACACCAACTCATTCACTTACTCACTAATCCAGACATACATGTAGGTCAATATTTTAGTCATAACTTGGTATGCAGTTCGGCATTTTGGATTCTATCGTTATATGCTTTTCATATTCATATAATACTTATCTTTTGGAATTTCTTACGACAGTACTAACAAGAAGCTCCCGGGAACCTGACTCGCTCACCTGGTTTCAATGACTTAATGTAACAATATTTCATTTTGCCAACACCAAATCGTGACAATTTAACAATCGGAAAGTTCTATTAAGGAAGTGCATGACAGTGATCACATGACCAGCCAAAATTAGAAATCAAATTGCCGTGTTACTTTGTTTTACAAGATTTCTTGAATTAAAGAAATTTTCAAAAAAGATTTCTTGAATTAAAGAAATTTTCAAAAAAGATTTATTGAATTAAAGAAATTTTTTAAAAAAATCTTAACTGCGTAAGACTTTAAGTGTAATTTGAAAATTTTCAAAATAATTTGTTTAAGTAAATTTTGGCTTTATTTGGATAATAATTATCATAATACCAAGTAAAACAATGTTTTCTGCATTTTTACAAAGGGAGATAAAGCCATTTTGGATCACTTTTTGGCAAACTCTTCCCTTTATCAGAAAAACGAAATGGGAGGCACCCTTTTTTCTTTTCATTTTTCTAATGCATTAAACAAGCCCTATGTAATATAAAAAAATTACAAAAATTAATTGACAAAATTTTTATACAGACACGATATTCCTTTAAAATTAGTAACTTTCTTTAACACTTCGATGAAAATCTTTGGAGTCATTTATATCAAAATCCAAGTCAGAAGCATGTCCTTTTTAAATTGAATTTTCAAACAGCATGTCATGGCCCACCAATTAACAAATTTTAAAGAAAATTCATTGACAGGAAAAATTTGATGCATGTGGCATGTACCTCCTTAAGCTACATTTGTACGAATTTGAGCAAGCAAATGGGTGGCACTATCTTCTACGAAACACAAATTATATATCATGTACAAACTCCTTTTTTGTCATTTAACACGCCATAATTCCAATAAGAGTTATCTAATGGTTAAGGCCTAGTATATCTCAATTCGCTGAATATTTAAGCAAGCAACAGTTTTTCTCTTTCTGCAATACTTTCTTTCTACAGGCAAAATAAAGAAGAAATCTATCCATGGGACACAAATGCCCCCGCTGGCCGTTAACAGGAACTAGTAGTTTGACAGGTCTGAAAGGTGCTAAGGCAATACATTTTGCATACTTAACCATCCTGAAGATTTCAAATCATACTTGTGTACGGTTCCTGAGAAAAAATTGACGGACATTTTCAGTCTTGTTCACATATTTTCTCATTTGCCGAAGTCCCAAACAGGAATTAGATTATTGATATGTCTGAAAATCGCTTAGGACGTACAGTTTATCATACCGAATCATCCGTTTAAGTTTCAAATCATTCTCATGTACGGTTCTTGTGAAAAGCTTGACGGAAATTTTCATTCATGTTCACATATTTTCACATCTGCCTTAGACCCAAACAGAAATTAGATTTTCGAAAGGTCTATAAATCTTTAAGGACATACAATCTGTTATAATACTGAATCATCCTCCCAAGTTTGTCCCGTGCAGGGCCCGGGTGGCGAATAAGCCAGCAACAGAGCCTAGCTTGTCGTGAGAGGCGACAAAGGGTTTTGGGATTCTGATGTCGGGTCAGTGCTCAAACCACAGAGCGACAAAGTGTTATCCTAGATTGCTAAATAGGGTGGCCCTTGTCCGCAGGGGTTGTCAGGTCTATAATACGGAAACCCTGACCGCCAACCATAATGACCATAGTAGGCCAACGTGTGTGGAAAGTGTTACGCTTCTTGCACGTAAAAGACCCCTTTGTAGACCGTCAAGAAGGGCACCACATAGGCTAAATTATCCGCCCATACCAACCCCTCCCCTTTTCCTGTGGTTAGTCAAAATTTACTGGTCAATAGTCAAAATTTACCGGTCAATTGTGTCCCACCCTACCCCCATATTTCTTTTAACTTCATCATTTCATGTTTTTTTTATCATCCTTTTCATGTTAATCGCCTGTTAATAACCTAGATATGTCTCGTGCGGGGCCTGGGTGGCGAAAAGGGCCGCAGCAGAGCCTAGCTTGTCGTAAGAGGCGACTAAGGATCTTGGAGTTCCGATATCGGGTCAGTGCTCAGCCCACAGAGCAACCAAGTATGTACCCTAGGTGGCTAAATAGGGAAGCCCTCGTCCGCGGGGGTTGTCAGGTCTATAATACAGAAACCCTGACCGCTGACCATAGTGGGCCAACGTGTGTGGACCGCCAAATAGTGCACCACAAAGGTTAAATTTTCCTCCTCTACCCACTTTCCCCTTTTTCCTGTGGTTCTTCAAAATTAACCGTTCCTTTGTGTCCCACCCTATCCCCATATATCATTTATCATTGTCATTTCATGTTCATATTGTCCCGTGCGGGGCCCGGGTGGCGAATAGGCCCGCAGCAGAGCCTAGCTTGTCGTAAGAGGCGACTAAGGGTCTTGGGATTCTGACGTCGGGTCAGTGCTCAGCCCACAGAGCGACCAAGTGTGTACCCTAGGTGGCTGAATAGGGTGGCCCTCGTCCGCGGGGGTTGTCAGGTCTATAATACGGAAACCCTGACCGCCGACCATAGTGGGCCAACGTGTGTGGAGAGTGCCACGCTTCATGCACGTAAAAGACCCCTTTGTGGACCGCCCAGTAGTGCACCACATAGGCTAAATTTTCCGCCCCTACCCACTTCTCCCCTTTTCCTGTGGTTCTTCAAAATTTACCGGTCCTTTGTTTCCCATCCCACCCCCATATTTCATTTATCATCATCGTTTCATGTTCATTTTATCACCCTTTTCATGTTCATCGCCTGTAAATAACCTATATAGCGTTGCACGGGCGTAAAACACCAACTCACTCACTCACTCACTCACTCATGTTCATATTATCATCTTCCCCGAGGTTAGCCCGCTCCGGCACCAACACTTTTGAGTTGGATAATACATCAAAGCTTTAAATTATCCGTCTAAATGTCAAAATTGTTTAAACCCTAAGGTTCTTCCTACCCCAGACATAGGTTGAATATCTTAGTAATAATTTGGTTCCCCAGTTTGGTATTTTTGGTTATACTGTTCTATGCTCTTCATATTCATACAGTGTTTGGAATTTTCAGTATTTTTGGTAGAGCGCCTCTGATGAGTCTTGAATAGACGAAACGCGCGTCAGGCGTAGCAAAATTTATTGTCTGGAACTTTGTTGTCATTTGTATTTCATGTTCATCGCCTGTAAATAACCTATATAGCGTTGCACGGGCGTAAAACACCACCTACCTCACTCACTCACTCATAACCTAGATAGTGTTGCGCGGGCATGAAACACCAACCCACTCACTCACGCTGACCACTTTTATCATCGCCAGAATTTTAATACCTGTCACTTTTTTTTAGTTATTTGCACAAAACTGCCGTTTTACTCCCCTGTTCTGTTTTTAGCCACGGCGGCCAAGTTTTTAAAGAGATCGATAAAAAATGAGGATCGTTTGTAGCCAACATGTCATATATCATTCCCACCAAGTTTAAGTCAAATTGGTATAGTAGTTTCTGTGCAGAAGATTTTTGGAATTGTTTACAGACAACGACGGACGCACAGTGATGGCATGAGCTCACCTTGCTGAATTAAAAAAAAATTTAGATTTGTTATATGATCAGTGTCAGAATAATGTCCAACTCTTCAACGCGAAAAAGAAATTCAGAAACTTAACGGAGGAAACGTTTCTTACCAAGAAGCTCGTCGTAAGATCTTTGTGTGGAATGATTCCTTGCCAGCTAGATCAAATGCAGATGCCACGCAAGAATTGTTGTCTATTGAAATCCAGACAATGTACACCTTTCCAAACGATGAAGATCATCAACGCCAGTGAAACGAAAACATGGATTTTTGGTGCGGACTGCTTTGTCCCTGATCTTCCAGTTAATTTTTTTTCAGGACAGCATCCAAGCCTTGGAAAGAACTTGATTCTCATTGTACACACATAAAATAAATGTCTCATATCCGTGATTCTTTCGTTGATGAATATCTATTTTGTAATATAGTCGATACCCAAAAGAACAATATTTTTTTTCCTGCCAAATTATCAGTCTACGTCGTCATCTCTGTAATCTTCATCATAGACGGTATCTGCCAAACCATCTAGCAGACCGCAACCATCATCAGCCGGGTGGTTGGCGTAAGGATTCACCAAAAAAGTCGCGCCTTCGCAGCCAAATAGCTCAGAAGTCCGACTGAAGTGCTATTCATTCGTAGCCTTTAGTTCGATGATGATCTAATGGAAATCTCCCAGCCGAATGAGAGTACTCAGTCAGTTCCTCAAAGTACGTAGATGTGCGCTTGATCGAATTCTAGATTCTGATTGGAACTACTTTATTAAGACCAGAACGTTATTTAAATAATATATTTATAATATAATGATCCAATAACTACATTCGTTTTTGTCACGTCCCGTGCGGGGTCCGGGACGCGAATAGGCCCGCAGCAGCGCTAAGCTTGTCGGTAAAAGTCCACTAAAGAGCGCTCAGAAACCTGACATCGGGGTCAGGCCGCTTTGCCCACAAAGCGACTGGGATGTGTGCCCCAGATGGTTGAATGGGGCAGCCCTGACATCGAGAGATGCGGGGTCGTCAGGCGATAATGCGGAAAACCTGACCGCAAACCATAGTGGTGCATCGTGTAAGGAAAAATGTCACGTTCCTCGCACGTTAAAGAACCCTGCTGCAGGTCTCGGTAAGAGTAGGACCCGTAGGATCCCCATGCAGGAGGCAAAATTTTCCGTCCGTCCCTATCCATCACTCCCTTTTCCAGTGGCAGTCAAAACTCTCCCACCCGATTGGCCTTGTGTCCCTATTTCCTCCACTTCATCATCATTTCATGTTCATTGTATCACCATTTTCATGTTCATCTCCCGGAAGGAAGCAAAGGTGTACCAAAGGGGTAATCAGTATCATAAAACCGTAAAGACAAAGACAAAACCGGCAGACAAAAACTCATCACAACAAAACAAACCACATAACAACATAAAACACACACACACATAACAACAAAACCGCATTCAGCAACGTGAACTCAGGTGCTCAGCACACCCGTCACGTTGCCAAAGATCGATTAAGTGTTGGTCAAATCCGGAAAGGATGACATTACAAAACTCTATGTCAAACCAACATCTGTGCTCATCTGAGAGATAGAAATCCCGTATTTGTAAACAAGCACATGATGTCGTCCGTAAAATTTATTGAGAGATGACAACAACCTGGGAGCAACGTACCCCTGTGTTAACAATTTGCTTGTCAGCCGTGTAGCTCTATCAAGGAAGTCGTTGTACTCCCCACATGCTCTGGAATAACGAATCAATTGTGATACGTAAACTCCATATGCTGGAGCGGATATAGCCGAAATCGTGCTGCTTGGGTGTAAAGCAATAACTAACTAACGTTTTTGTCACTTTCTCTGGACTATGAGATTGGTCATTCAAGTTTTGTTATAACCTTTATTGAATTTATTTATTGAATTTGAACTTGGTATATTTAACCCACCTTTTATGCATTGCCAAGTCGACATTTAACATTCAAATTTTACACTGTTTGGTTAGTTCGATTCGATTTGCTCGTGTAAAAATTTAGTGGGAATCTTTGTATTTAAGCGATGTGAATATTTAGAACATTATCAGACGTTTAGAAAGTTGGTAAAGACAAATTCGACGTCTTTAATTATTTAAATATATCACTGTTTTATTATTTTTTTGCGTGCATGTTATAGACAATCTTGGTTTTATTGTTTGTTTGACTTCTGAAGCATTCACATTAAACATGTTTAATATAATATCAAGTCTCATTTGTAAATACCTTTGCATGCATGAGTGTCATTGTTAAAGGCACTCCTGTGAAATAAACAGCGAAGTTACGTAGCAGGTATTTTAAAATAAACTTTAATGAAATAATAGAATGATTTTTTTTAAATGAAATAATCATAGCGCGTTAGTTATCTGTTTTAAAAAAAAAACGTTTGTAACTCTATTTATGCACTAATTTTGTGCTTCAGATATTGTAATATATTGGTAATACTAAGCTCAGTAGAAACAAACACCTGCAGATGAATTAATATATACATGAGCATAATTAGTTCTAAATAAACGATAACCATGATTTCAATCACATGATTGTTATTTTATTGATACTTGCTTACTTTAGTTTTACTTTATACATGCCTAGAAAGAGAGGTAGAAAACCTAAGCCGTTATATTCGTCAGGTATTGCTCACAGACAAAGACAGCGTCCTAAAGGACAGCGCGTCCAAGCTGAAGTTCAACAACCAGACCCACAACGACCTATGCCTGCTGATCCACCTATGATTCCAGCACCCCAAGTGATGCAAGCACAATCACCATCAATGCCAGTTGTTCAGCAATATCAACAAGGAATGCCACCAGCCTGAGCAAGGAAGACTTCAAAAATAAATTATCGATACAACCCACTGTTCCTCAAGTGCCAAAATAAAAATGACAACAAAGTTACAGACAATTAATGTCAAACAACAATTAAAATGGTGAGAAATGAAACATTGAATATTCAAGTAATTTTCCAATTATAACAGCATTTTCAAATAAATTGGGTATATCTGTTTTAACGAAACTTGAAGGACAAAATTTGCAACTTAGAAAACATTTATTTAGCATGATTGCTAAGACAAAAGTTGCCAAATGATAACCAAAACTGCTTTCCGCTTGACAATTAAGGATTACAGTGTTTTTTCTTTTTCAAATCCAACTAATTCGTGATTTTAAATTGATTGCAATCTTTGGTAATGATTTATTGCAAAAGGTCAGCCCTCTTTTTTTTTCAAATTCTATAATGTCTTACAGCAATTGGAAAACATGTTTAGATTTGAATTTCAATAAGGGCTGTTTTAGCGTAGTTGCACATATCGTTTACTTGCATGAAGTGTAAGAGGCAAAAAGGCACCAATTTGGCGCATTCGAGTGTCAAAAGTCCGAAAGGACAATGACGAAACCGGTAAACACGAACAAGAAAAGCACGAAGAAACCCAAAACACAAAATATATCGAACGGAAATCAATGACGCGAACTCAAGTCTTAACATGAGTTAACTTGGATGCTCCGGAAAAGTAAGTGGTAACTTGAATAACTCGGTCGCTCTTTGTGGCCATAATCCTAAGAAAATTTTTTCTGCTGGTTCAAATACTAGCCACTACCAACAATTCGGGTGACAGATATAATGTATTGAAACTTTGTCATTCTCCTATAAAACTAACAGCTCTTGGTGAATCTTTAAAACTTTATCCAAATACAAAAAAAGTTGGAAATGAATTGTTAGACGGTTCATCAAATCGATTTAAAATTAAATATGGTGATAAACGATTTCATTGATGATAAATATACAGTTGTTCATTATTTGTCTTTTGAGAAAGCAGTTTCAATAGTTCAATAAAAAGCTACGCCGAGCGCAGCATGATACGACCGCAACAAGTTGAGCCCTGTGCGTTGGAGGCCCAATATGGATTGTCAAATGCTTTGGACACATGCAGCCCATGGTGGACTCTCAAAGGTTTTTGACAAATGCATTATGTGGTTGACTTAAATAAATGAAAAATGGGTCAAAGAAAGACAGAAATGGCCAGATTTCGTTTAACAAGAAGTAGGTGAGCGACAGACCTGAAATCGCATCCAAGGTAATGAGAGCCCATGTTGATGCTGCATACCAAATATCAAGAGGTTGTGATTAGTAGTTGTTAAAAAAAACTGTTACAAAAATGTTCTATTATTGGACATTATTTTCAAAAAATAACTAAGTTGGTAAACAGGAAGTAGATGAGTGACAGCCCTGAAATCGCATCAAACTTTAGTGGACCTCACCACTGATACTGTATACCAAATATCAAGTGGCTATGATAAATAGTTGCTGAAAAAACTGTTACGAAAATTTTCTACTGTTGGACATTATTGTCAAAAAATAACTAAGTCAGTAAACAGGAAGTAGGTGAGCGACAGACATGAAATCGCATCCCACGTTATGGGACCCCACCATGCTGCTGTATACCAAATATCAAGTGGCTGTGATTAGTAGTCGCTGAGAAAACTGTTACGAAAATTTCTTCACCGCTCGCCCGCCCGACATTCACCGTTTTACAACCCGGATTTTTCACTCCGTGATATCCGGCCAAAAATGCATATTTGACATATTTATGCAAACTTTTAAAATTTACGTTTTTGGTCCCTTTGATCCCTTATTTTTCAAAAACAGAAAAAGATATTGAAAATCTGATTGAAAATGCAGCAATTTTGACAAGGATTCCAATGAAAAAAGAATTTGAAATTCGGGCCACAAATAAAAAAGTTGATTTTTGAGGTGTGGCCCGTCTTTGGGCCCCTGTAGTTATGCATGTTGTGTACAAGTTGCAATATTGTACATGTTGCAACATGTATAGATAAATTGTACATGTTAAGACAAAATCTGACATGGTTGTCTTTCATCAAGTGCATGTAATCCCAAAGAAGACTTGTGAGATTTTTCTCTTTTTGTTGAAATTCTGCATCTCAATTTAAAAAAAAAATGTTCACCTTAAAGTTTTATAAATAGTATAATTGAAGTGCCAAACAAAAACACTTAAAGTGTTGTTGCTGAAATCAAGACAACATAGTCTTGGAACTTATTTTACCATCATTATGCAATGGAAGTTCTTAAAAATTGTTGTTTTTTATAGACTTGATTGTGAACTTCATGATGCACTTCTTCTTTAATTTTCCATTTTCATTTATGAGTACAAAAAAATAAGTCATGTCTAACAATGTATACAGAACATTCAATATTTTTCTTAACTTGTACAATATATTTGTACATGTTGCAACATGTACAAAGTTGCATCTTGTACACGACATATATATAAAACAATCGACACAGTTGGTTGAGAGATGTTAATGAGGAACTCAATAAAACTCAATAAAAAAGAATTTTCAAAATAAAATGAATAATAAATATTCTACAGCAGCTTTGTCAATACACCTGTTTTAACCCCTTTTGGCCCTTGTTCTTATAGGGGCCACAAACTCAAAATACAGTACCAACCTTTCTTTAGTGGTTACAAACATCATATCAAATTTTTTTAACAATCGGTCAACATTTACTCAAGTTATCGGACGGATCGAAACCAAATGTTCCCTGACGACAACGACGACGACAACATCGCCATAACATTATACGAGCGCAACATTTCGATTTGTTCAGAAACAGTTTTGTGGTGTTGAATATTTCCTAAACTTATAGCATCTAATCCCTCGTTTAAAAAATGGAAGTGTAAAAAAAGAACGATTGTCTTTACTGTTTTCGTGTGGAACTCCAACAGGTTTGAATAGAGATTTCTCAAAAAAACACGAAAGAACGAAAGATTTCGTAACTCGACGTAACTCGACATGAGGCTAAAATGGGGAGCCTTTATTTCATGATTATTATTATTCACTATAACGCAATACAGAGTAACAGAAAACCAATCATAAACACGAAATGTTATTTTACCATACAACTGTTTTCATTGGAGATAGCCTTAAAATGATCTACCAATAGTTGCATGTGCTCGGACGCGAGTTGTTTAAATGAGTTACATTTTGTACATATATATACATGTACAAAGGTAGTTCTTTTCAGCACGGCGGTCAATTTGGTCTGCTTCCGTTTTTTAAACCATGCAAATGAAAAGATAAGAGGGTTAGGCTAAATTTTCTGCCCCTACCCACCTCTCCTCTTTCTTTCTGTGGTTCTTCAAAATTTACCGGTCCTTTGTTTCCCACCCCACCCTATTTTTCATTTATCATCATCATTTCATGTTCATTATATCATCCTTTTTATGTTCATCGCCTGTAAATAACCTATATAGCGTTGCACGGGCGTAAAACACCAACTCACTCACTGCACCACAACCATGTGTAGTGTTAAATAAGTCTTGAAGCTAAAAGTCATAAAATAAATCAAAAAAGTGATTTTCTATACGGGATTACGTCCTTGCAATAGAAAATAATGAGATGTGGTATAAGTGAACGCGACACAACCCACAATTAAACGGAACTTTAGAAAAACCACAATGGACAACCGCCAGCAGCCTTTAACGAGGCCATTTGGCACTGCTCCCAGTTCTGCAATTGGCCCGTCGTCTAAATAAAATGCATATAATTCAAATCCAGCCCTGAAATATTCACAGATAGACCCCTTTCTTAAACAAGGAACATAAAACATCAAAAAGAAAAGTACAAACGAAAGCTTTGTCAAAGATTCCTGGCTCAGGACAGGCACATGTCATATGTGGCGGGGTTAAACTATTTTTTGGGACAAACCTTCCCCCTATCATTATTCCTAGACAAAGCACAAAAACTAAACACACAATAAAAATCAAATCAATCAAAATCAAATTCTACTAGAGAGAACCTAAGACAAACTAGAGGCTCCCAGGAGCCTGAATCGCTCACCTTGTATTCGATGATACTTATATGCTGGATATAACAAAGGACTGCTTCTCTGTGATATTATCAATTTTAATGTTCTAAGGGAAACAACTTCTATCAAGAAAGGTCTTACAACTTTGACCCCATTACATAATTTTTATATCTTTATGTGCTTAACCATATGCAATTAAAATTTTCAAATATCTTGTATTGTTTTCAAGATATAAGTCTTAAAAGAGCAAAATTTGAAAAAAAAAGAAAAAGGGCAATAACTCCTATAACTATTGTCATACCTTCTTCAAAACTTCAGGGCAGGTAGATCTTTATGTGCTGATCATTATTACCCAAATATAATTTTAATATCTGTTACCATTTTTGAGTAATTTGCAAAAAACTGCAATTTACCCTTATGTTCTATTTTTAGCCATGGCAGCCATGTTTTTTGTCGAATCGAAATTTCGAACGATAATTTTGTAGACTTCATACTACTTAACAACCCTACTAAGTTTCATTTCATTTGACTAAGCAGTTTCAGAGAAGAAGATTTTTGAAATGTTGAACAAAAAACTGTGAAAATGGTCAATTTTTACAATCCAAGGGATATAACTCCTAAAGGAACGATCCTACAACTTTGACTCTGTTACAACTTTTGTAGATCTTGATGTGCTTATTCATATGAAATCTAAATTTTTGAAATATCTTGTATAGTTTTCAAGATATGGGGCTAAATAAGTAATTTTTTTGAAAAAAAATCCAGAAAAAGGGCAATAACTCCTACATCGGTTGTTGGATCTTCTTGAAAATTTCTGGGCAGGTAGATCTTGAGGTGCTGATCACTTTTACCCTATGCCAGAATTTCGATATCTGTTACGGTTTTTGAGTTATTTGCAAAAAACTGCAATTTACCCCTATGTTCTATTTTTAGCCATGGCGGCCATGTTTTTTGTCGAATCAAAATTTCGAACGATAAATTTGTAGAGGATATACTACAGAACAACCCTACTAAGTTTCAATACATTTGGCCAAGCGGTTTCAGAGAAGAAGATTTTTGAAAAGTTGAACGACGGACGACAGACGACGGACGACGGACGACGGACGCCAAGTGATTGCAAAAGCTCACATTGCCTTCGGCAAGGTGAGCTAAAAAAGAACAAACAAAAGGACGGTAAAGGAACTCTCTATAATAGAAAACTCGCTGTTACTGAACACTATATGGGTTGTATGAAGGCGATGCACATGAAATGATGATAAAATGAACACGAAACATAAAATGATAATGAGAAATGTGGGGTTGGGTTAGAAAAAAAGAAACAATATAGAAAATCACGGGGAAAAGGGAGAGGTTGGTATAGGAGCTGAAAACTTAGTCAATGTGGTGCACTTCCTGGCAGTCACTACCTTGGCCCCGCATAGTACGATTCCTATACATTTGGTTCAACAAACAGTTGTATATGTTAAAGTATATTTCAAGATCACACATAACTAGTCCTATCTTTTTTGCACCAATTATTATCAATTGCTTTTTTTGTGAATTCAAAAGTTCTACTATAATCAGTTTCAAAGTACTTAGTATAGAATGATCTACCTAAACACATGTAGGACAAAGAAAAGAACAACACTTGGTCTATAGTTATAACAATATCAGATTCTACTTTTTCAGGATTAGTGATTTTTTTTTTCTTCAAAATTTGAATTTTGATAAAGGGCTTTAATCTTTACTTGTCACTCTGGAAAACTAGATAGAAATCAAGGGTTATTCTTTCTTATTTCAGTTTATATGTTTTACATGTATATGTATTACTTGTTTGATGTACGTTTCCTCCTAGTCTAATTTTTGATTTGTAAAATTTAATCATAGCATTTTCAGAATCATTGCTCAGTGCGATCAATTTTCTGTCATTTTTGATTGTGACGTACAACAAGATGGAAGGAAAAAAATTGTCTGCATCTCGGAGCGTATTTTCTTTGAAATTTAAGTGATTTTATTCGATTTTAAACTAGAGGGAGTGTTGCAGTATAGACATAGAAGACCAAAGCTAGTAATGGTAGGACATTTATGACATTCTACCATAAGTTTGACTTTTATGATAGAAACGCTTAGAATTTTTTTTGCCGTTTCTGAGTACGTAACGTCATAGTTTTATTTCCATTGTTTACGCTCATTGCAACGATTGTTTTTGCAATGGCGACCGCTATCGTGAATCTAAAAAAAACTCAACGTCAACAAATGAATCTATCTCAAAAGACTATGTATTAGACAGACAAAGGTCTCTACAGAAAAAGCTAGACGCAACAAACAATGAGCACTTTAAATACAATTTGACGGGAGGTGGTCTAAGACTTTACTTTAGCGCCAGCAGTTACGAAGTCTTTAGAATTGGGATAGCAAACTTTTATAAAAGCAAAATGAATAATAATGAAGCAGATGTGATCTACAAACAAATATTTGATAAGACGGGATTGGTTAACGTAGAAGATCAGTATAAAATAAAATGTGACGGTGTTGATACAAGAGGCCGAAATATTAAACTGAGCTGCTTTTCCGTAAATTTATACCACACAACATCATCAGCTTTGATAAATGGAAAAAACACTAAATATTTTTATGAATGAATACTTGCCGGAAGTTCTACAATCAATGCAAAATTACCAAACCGACGGCAACAGTATCAATTTAAACAAGATGAACCAAAGCATTAGGGAAATGATATCGATGGTTTTATCGGAATTAAGCGAAAAAGACCGAGCCAGCGACCAAGCTAATGTTCAGTATTTAGCTATTACATGTCCTGTTGACAATGATTCTACCAAAAGCGACAAAGAGCTACCAAACAGCAACCTTGTTCAAGAAGAAAATGATTCTGTTCAAATAAAAACAGTAAACACTCAAGAATCGTCAAATATCATCCCAGTACAAGATCTTCTCAATCTATTATTAGAGAAAACAGAAAACGTCTTAACATTTGTAAAAACACTGGAGGAGCAACAACGAGAATTCAACTCGCAATTAAACAATAGAATTGAACAAGTGAATGATCGGATCACTGCAGTTTGTAAACAAATAGGAACAAATGATAAACACCAAACAGTAAATATAGAAGGAATTGAAACCAAAATCAATTTTATCAAGTCAGAGCAGGAAAAACAATTTACTTCTTTTCAAAACAAAATTCGAAGTATTGCCGACAAAGTGAAGGATATTCCATGCCGTATACAAGATCAACTTAAATATGACAAGCCTGAAAAGGAAACCCAAGCAACAGTTAGAAGAAAGGAGACTCATAATGTAACTAACATTAGAGCACAGGAATCAAATGATGTTATTGCTAAAAAGCCACTCCCAGCAAATAAATCCCTCATCATAGGAAGCTCCATTGTAAAGGGAATAGACAACAGGAAAATTGGTGAGGACGTAGATGTGCAAACACACCGGGGAGCAACTGTTTCAACATTAAGAGAAAAGATCAACAATGTAAACTTGCAAAATTACAAAAGTTTAGTTATAGTGGTTGGTGGAAATGATGCCTCAGCAGGTATTTCAACTGAAACTTTTAAGGCAAATTACCTCTCTTTGATAGAAACTGTATTGAGAAAAAATTCCAGAGTTGACATTATTCTCTCAGAAATTTGCCCAAGAAGAGGTGTAAATATTGATCCGTATAACAGAATTCTGTTTGAAATCTCTGAATTGATGAAATTCAAACTTGTGAAGCAAACAGACTCCTTAGTGTCAAGGAATGGTGACATGATATCGTCATATTTTCACCGTGATGGAATACACCTAAACAACCATGGTACTATACAGTCATTTTACAGTTACTGAGAAACATTAACAAAATTACAACAATTTTCGAGGTTAAACCATCGAAATCTGCCAATGTGAGTAGAAACAGTTACGATGAAAGAAAGACGTTAAATGGACATTGCTTTAATTGTGGTCTGTATGGCCACCATTTCAAAACCTGTAAGAGATTTTATTAGGATAAGGTTGATGTATCACAATCTGTACCCGCAACATCTTTGTCAAATTTAGATACAATTTCAGTTCAAAATTCTTATGATATTCTACAAAATCTGTGTCCTGATTGTGATTCATCAGTATGTGTTTGTACTAATACAAATTATACTCTGTCAAATACCAATTATATATGTAATAATACTGGAAACGTAAACAAATCAAATATCTCTTTTAGTTTGAGTGAGAAGGGTTTTAATGCTGTCTGTTTGAATATTCGATCACTTTCCTCCAAATTTGATGAACTCAAGCACATGATATCTCTAGATAACAAATTTATAGACGTTTTTGCATTAGTTAAAACATTTTTGAAGTCTCAATCTCATAATGATGAATATACCATACCAGGATATCAAATATTTAGAAAAGACCGCAATAATAAAGAAGGAGGAGGCATTTTGGTGTATGTCAAAAATTCTTTGTCTGTATAAGAACGACTAGATTTATCTTTAAATTATTTGGAATCGTTATGGTTGGAAATTGATTTCCCAAATTCTAAACCATTTATAATTTGTGTGTTATATCTTCCTCCTGATTCTCAGACGTCTTGGATCGATCTTTTCGAGCAAGAGTATGAAATGGCTCTTTCTGGAAACAAAGAAATTATCTTATTAGGCGATTTTAATATAGATTTAATAAAAAACGAAAATAGAAAATGGTCTGAATTTATAGATAACGCAAATCTTGTACAGATGATAGAAACCCCTACACGCATCTGTGAAAAATTAGCTACTCTTATTGATCACGTAAATACTACTCACCCTGAGAACATCACTAAATGTCATGTTCCCGTTTACTCCATTAGTGATCATTATCCTATATGTCTCAATAGAAAATTGAATACAAAAATAAAGAAACAATGTCATATTGAGATTACCTATAGATCTTTCAAGAGTTTTAATGAAAATCTTTTTATATCCGATTTGTTCAATGCGCCGTTTCATTTAATCGAATTAGAAGACGATATTGATATTGCCCTTGAAAAATGGTATGATATTTTTGAAGGGGTTATTAATAAACATGCTCCATTAAGAAATGAAAGAGTAAAATCGTTTAAACAAACAGAATGGTTTAATGAAGATATTCAATTTGCTATACATCAGTGGGATTATTTTCATTCAAAAAGAGATTGGGAAAACTATAAAAAGTGGAGAAATGTGACATCTTCGCTGATAAATCAGTCAAAGAAAGATTATTACTTAGAGGCTATTACAAATTCAAAAAGTAGTAAAGAACTTTGGGGTCATTTAAAGCATTTGAATATCAAAATGGAAAATAAACCCCCCCCCTAAAATGGAATATGAAAACCAGAAATTTTTCATTGTACATTTATCAAAATCATTTCAATATGTGGATCGTGTCTTTTTGGCACATATACCATATTCTTTCGTATTTAATAAGACTTTTTTATACTCAAGATATTGTTAATGTTCATTTTTCTACTATTGCTGAAAAACTCGGAAATTATTCTTCAGATATGAATTTTACACTTTTAAGAAGTTTTGTCTCGGAAAAAATAAGCGAAACTGAGATTTTTAATGTTGATTTTATTTCAGTTGTGGAAGTTACCTGAAGTCTTTAAATGTAAACAAATCATCTGGTTTGGACAAAATAGGTTCAAGAATTTTGAAAATTACTGCAGATGTAATTGTTCCATCCGTAACGTATCTAATTAATTTGAGTATTCCAAATGGGCGTTTTCCCAAAACACTTAAATGTGCTTAAGTTACTGCTGTACATAAAGGTGGACCAACATATTTGCCCTCTAACTATCGACCCATTTCTGTCCTTTGTACCATATCGAAACTTTTTGAACGTCGTGTTTGTTCACAATTATATAATTTCTTGAACAGTAAAAGACTTCTACACAATGCCCAGTCAGGTTTCAGGCAAGGACATTCTTGTCAGACAGCTCTTGCAAAGCTTATTGATGAGTGGCTTAAATATATGGATACTGGTGAAATATTTGGTACAACATTTTAGATTTTAGTAAAGCTTTTGATTTAGTAAACCATTCCATTTTGATTGAAAAATTGAAACTCTATAATTTGAGTGAAAGTTTGTTGCATTGGATAAAATCATATTTATCTGATAGAATGCAGGAAGTTCACATTTTTCCAGCTTAAAGTCTAGCAGAGAATTCATTAACTACGGAGTATCCCAAGGTTCGATACTAGGACCTCTTCTATTTTTAGTTTACATAAACGATATGCCTTTACATGTAAGTCAATCAAATGTAGATTTATATGCAGATGATTCTACCCTTCATTATCATGACAAAAAGTTTGAAAATATTGATTTCACGTTACAAATGATATTACTGCTATTGAGAGTTGGTGTAAAAATAATAGCATGAAAATTAATATACAAAACAAGCAGTCTTAACCTACCAGAGTAACCTGGAGGCTATTAAATAAACACTATGTTGAATATGATGAATACTCTGTAAAACTGCATCTTGTAAATAAATATTGGCATTAATCTTTATTTTGTATTTAAACATTCTAATACAGGTAAAAAAAATGTGTCAAGATGACACTGATGCCCCGCTGGCAAATAAAATATAACTGTTATTTTTACCAAATTTGCTAAGTCCAAGGGCCCTAATTTGGGTCAAAATCAGTGGACCAGAACGAAACTCGAACTTGACCTGTAACTCATCATGGTAGACTCACATACCAAAAATATTTTGAATATATGCAAGGATGTGGAAAAAAAGTGCGGACAACTTTTTTTTTACAAAATTTGCTAAGTCCAAGGGCCGTAATTCAGGTCAAAATCAGTGGACCGGAACGAAACTCAAACTTGACCTGTAACTCATCAAGGTAGACTCACATACCAAAAATCTTTTGAATATATGCAAGGATGTGGAAAAAAAGTGCGGAAAACTTATTTTTACAAAATTTGCTAAGTTCAAGGGTCATAATTTAGGTCAAAATCAGTGGACCGGAACGAAACTCGAACTTGACCTGTAATTCATCATGGTAGACTCACATACCAAAAATCTTTTGAATATATGCAAGGATGTCGAAAAAAAGTGCGGAAAACTAAAGTGTGACGGACGGACGGAAGGACGGACGGACGGACGGAAGGACGAACGGACCGAAAAACTATATGCCCCCCAACAAAGTTGGCGGGGCATAAAAACGAAGTGTATGGGACTATGCTCAAAACAAAAAAATGGAAAATTTGCCTGAACTTAACATCAGAATAAATGAATCTTATATTGACAAATTTCATTGATATAAGCTACTTGGAATAAATGTTGATGAAAATCTGAATTGGGAAGAACAGGTCAATAGGGTTTGCAAGATATTATCTTCAAAAATTTCCCTATTATGTAAGTTAAAATTATATTTACCAACACATGTTAGGCAATTATTTTATAATGCCTATATACAACCATACATGTATTATTGCAGCTCAACTTGGGGCACTGTTTCAAGAAAAGATTCTGATAGAATTAATAAACTACAAAAGAGAGCTGCAAGAATAATTCTCGATTGTGATTTTTCTATATCGTCAGAGTTTATGTTTTCTTCCTTAAGATGGCTTCCTTTTGTAGAAAGGGTCAAACATCAAAAATCAATTTTAATGTATAAAATTGTGAACGATCAGGTACCTGACTATCTAACATTACAGAAAAACCCTATTTATTTACACAATTTGCGATCTGTATCAAATCAAGATTTATTTGTTCCAAGACCAAATACATTTTTTTACAAAAAATCTTTTTATTATACAGAAGTAAATTTATGGAATGAAATGTCAAATGATATAAAACTCTGTAAAAACCTAGAAGTTTTTATATCAAAATGTTATGATTTTTACTTTTCAAAAAGGAAATGTGATTATTTATTTTAATTCAATACATGTAATTATAACTTTTGTTTCACAGCGTACCTTCTTGTATATATGTTTTTGTTTTTTATGCATTGTGTATTTGTTTTCATTTATATAATATAATGTATACCTTGATATTTTTTTAGGCCCCCAATGAAAATTAGACTAGTTCTAATTGGGTTAGCCTCTTTATCCTAGATTCAGCACATGACAAGAAAATACAAATATCAATAATCAGATTTATTATGAATAAAGAAATTGGCATTTGTACATATGTACGGTCACGACTCATATATATAAAACATGGGCTGCCGACCAAGTTTGTAAAATGGCAAGCCCCATTATGATCATTATTCCATTAAAATTCTTGGCATTATCCTTAAAATGACATTATAAACATTATGATGACATTATCCTTAAAATGACATAAACATTATGATGACATTATCCTTAAAATGACATACACATTATGATGACATTATCCTTATGGAATGAGCATTATTAAACATTAAATGAACAACATTATAAGTATCATTAAACCTCTAGTCATAAAACATACTGGTCCTGGGCACAGAGACTCAGTAGTTCTGACTGACAAATTCTGAAAGATTATTGCAATCAAAGCTCATTATATCAAATGTGTCGCGAAGTTAACGCAATCCAAAGCAAAGTATGGCCCTGGGAACAGAAGCTCATACTATATTGTGATATAAAAGAATATTTTCCTAATATTTTCAGTTATGAACTATTTCATTTAACTCTTAAAACTTTTACTCTAACTTATAGCAAAGCCAGTGTCTGGTCCTGGGAACAGAAACTCAGACCCGTGCCATTTAAAGATTTCAACTTGATATCTTAAACTTGATGCATAAATCAGCCTTGTCCTGGGAACAGAGACTAAGGCCATTTATCAGTCCTTTCACACATTATCTCCTTCCTCGAGTGAGTGCAGATCTTCAGATATCTTTATGGTTCCAATAATTTAATGAGTCCTGCAAGAAAGTTCTTTAAATCAGCTACACATACAGTTGCATGACTATTATTACGTGTTCCTTCATCATCTCTTCCGGTTAAACAATGTTATATGAACCACAATACTTCATTTTTGAGTAGGCCTGCCACATTTGCATGATGAGGAAGGATCGAGTCGTGACGAGTTTTTAGACCTCATTGCCATCAGAAACATTCAAATCAATCAATTTACAGCAAACAAGCTGAAATTATAAAGAAAAGCACAGAATCTGCTCTTCAAACAAAATTATATATATATATCAAAATTCAATATAAGCTTAGCATTGTTTCAAGCATTAAAGTAAAATATGTACAGTTAACGTTGGGGGTGGGTGGGAGGTTAAATTTTTTTTGCATTATTTTACCAATCCTAAAATACGTCTGCTCTCTAAGAATTCGATTTGAAAAAGGAAGTTCTAATAAAAATGCGCAATTAAATTTACTGTGACGTATTAAAAGTTAGTGACTACCGCCACGCAACGTAATGAACAACATACAAAAAACGCCTTACTAGGATAAATCAATTTAATATTTATCAATTAAATTTTATTATCCTAGATTCAGCACATGACAAGAAAATACAAATATCAATAATCAGATTTATTATGAATAAAGAAATTGGCATTTGTACATATGTACGGTCACGACTCATATATATAAAACATGGGCTGCCGACCAAGTTTGTAAAATGGCAAGCCCCATTATGATCATTATTCCATTAAAATTCTTGGCATTATCCTTAAAATGACATTATAAACATTATGATGACATTATCCTTAAAATGAGTGAGTGAGTGAGTTGGTGTTTTACGCCCGTGCAACGCTATATAGGTTATTTACAGGCGATGAACATGAAAAGGATGATAAAATGAACATGAAATGATGATGATAAATGAAATATGGGGATGGGGTTGGAAACAAAGGACCGGTAAATTTTGAAGAACCACAGGAAAAAGGGGAGAGGTGGGTAGGGTCGGAAAATTTAGCCTATGTGGTGCACTACTGGGCGGTCCACAAAGGGGTCTTTTACGTGCATGAAGCGTGGCACTCTCCACACACGTTGGCCCACTATGGTCGGCGGTCAGGGTTTCCGTATTATAGACCTGACAACCCCCGCGGACGAGGGCTACCCTATTCAGCCACCTAGGGTACACACTTGGTCGCTCTGTGGGCTGAGCACCGACCCGACGTCGGAATCCCAAGACCCTTAGTCGCCTCTTACGACAAGCTAGGCTCTGCTGCGGGCCTATTCGCCACCCGGGCCCGCACGGGACTCCTTAAAATGACATAAACATTATGATGACATTATCCTTAAAATGACATAAACATTATGATGACATTATCCTTATGGAATGAGCATTATTAAACATTAAATGAACAACATTATAAGTATCATTAAACCTCTAGTCATAAAACATACTGGTCCTGGGCACAGAGACTCAGTAGTTCTGACTGACAAATTCAGATAGATTATTGCAATCAAAGCTCATTATATCAAATGTGTCGCGAAGTTAACGCCACATGATCTCAAAAATTGAGATCACCGCCACAGCGGAAGCGACACAATTATAGAGTTGAAACCGCACATATGTACCAAATTAAGCATTTTATATACCAAAAAATGGATCTAGAAAAAACATTTTAGATCACAAATTATTGACAACTATATACAAAATTAACAACAATATCCATTAAAAATATTCCCCAAGTAGTTGTTGCAAAAAAGACTGTATAAGGTGCACCAATATACTATTATCTAGTTTTGACAAATGTACATTATCACCACAAAATCCATGCAATATCTGGATATTTAAGGTATGCACCCCCAATGAACAAATTAAAGATGCTGCAATGCTATTAATTCTCCTTGCTGCCAGATTCATGGCCTTACAATTATTACTATAGCGCCACTTTAGCCTAGGCAGAACTTGTGACCAAATTGATTTAGTATTAGGCATCATTCTATTCATAGCAAGAATGGTTAATCTAATTCTATACCTTAAACCATGTAAGTTCTTATAGCCAATATTTAAATTAAATTAAACTAAACGTAGTCTTGACTATAATATACATCAAATTTCTACATGCCAATAGCCTTAGAAATGACTTCATAATTTACAATCTTTTATTTGCTATACATTATAACCTTATATACCGTTTATACGCATCAGATTTCCAACGACCCAGAATTTCAGAAGAAAACCCCATTTCAAAATGCATAGTAGCAGCCCCTATTCTAAATGAGTGCCATTTGTATCTTGACGAGTCAATTCCAATAAATTTTAAAGCCTTGTTCAAGATTGCTGTAAACTGGTAACGTTTAATAAGTTACCACCAAAGTGAATAAAAAGTTGACCCTTGACTGCTGGACGCATTAAAAGAAACGACTTAAGCAATTTGACGGGACAGATGTTTGTCTTAGTTTCTATAATAGTGATACGAGCGCAATTACCGTATTCGTCAGTTTTTGATGCTGGAATAAACTAAGAAATTTGCTGAACGTTATTGATAATTGTAAACTCTACATTATCTATTCCTATAATTTGGTGTCTTTGTGTCATCTTAGTATGGGTCAATTCCCCTACTCTTAAGCAACCGAAAAATGCAAGTGAAAATGCAGAAGAAAAAAGGTTGGACTCGTAATCTGATGCGCATATTGTTGGTAGTACAGATAATAGCTTTTCAAGCAGTTCCTTAGATACAGGGAACATGAGGCAGAACATCCCATAGGCAAACATTTGTCAAAATAGAAAAGGTCTTTAAACTTAAAGCCAAAAAGCTCAAATTCATTAGGGTGTAAGATAAGCAACCTAAAGGCTGATGAAATATCCATTTTTGCCATTAAAGAATGTTTTCACAATTTTGCCAAAGAATCTAAAACTTTGTCAAAAGACGTATACTGTACGGTGGTAAAAGCTTGATCTGTGTCATCTTTAACGCTCTTACCATATTTAAAACCTGACAATAATATGTTTGCATCCTCTCTGTTAGGATAATTTTCAATTAGCAGACTTAAACTTTCAAAATTAATTGGAGTTTTACCAAATTTGTATAATTCATGTTCACTTTCACTCTGCAAATATATTTTTGGTATTGGCTCTGTTTGAAAAGTATTCGGCTCTTGCATGTTGGTCACGAAAATTACTGAAATTTGACTGGTTTGAGCTAGAATCTACTGGCTTTGTGCAACGCACTGCGGGGTGTCCCTCGCCACATCTTAGACAAGAATGACTAAAATAACAGTTGGTTTGAACACATCTCCCCTTATTATTACATTCATAACATCTACCAAGGAACTTTTTAGGTGGTGATTTTGCCCTATTTGCAGCCTGGGGTGGTGATGGGGACATGTAAATAAGCCAAAGCTCTTGGTTGATGACTCCCCAAGAAGAGGCAGGGGACTTAGCTTTCCTAAGCCTAAACTGTTGGTCATAGTCACGCCAACCAAGTGTAGTTGTTCTGCTAGCCCCCAATCTAATGTCATGCATGTACTTAAAAATGCCTGAAGTACTTCCAGGGTGGGCAGATGTAAAAACACTTGCAAATATCAAAAATGCATCTAATCAAGAGTTAATATCAGTTATTTGCTTGCCTGAGCTTTGCTTCATCACCAACTGTCCTTGATCATTCAAAGATAAGTGTTTGTTTGTTTCAGCATCTGATCTACCAAGCAAAATAGATAAGTTAATGTACTCCCCATTTATAATTTTCTGTTTGGTTTGTGTCGAAACATGTAATGCAATATCATCATGAATACTATTTATTTGTACTTGTGGGGGTTCAATTATACCATTACTTGTACCCTGAGTACCTGAGGTATGCCTGTCAGTCACAACTGGCTGAATAGTAATAGCTTAGGGGCATGGTTATCAGATTGTGAATTTGTATGCTGGACGTCATTGTCAGGCTCATCCTGTTGAGCAGTGCCCTTCTGGTGTGCAGAAACTGAAACCGTAGCAGTCATTTTCTTTTTCCTCGCATACGGGGTCTTTGAACTTCTCTGAGACTGTCTTACGGTTCTTCCCATATTCTAAAACTCAACTTTTACTTATAAATATAACAAAATAATGCATTATTCAAATTTATGGTGAGTGAATATCAGCACTGAGAAAGTCTCGCATCCCCCGATTTTGAAACATTGAATTGAGAAAATATTTGAACAATAAGGTCGGCCTGATCCTTAAAGAAAAAAAAGGGGGGGTAACCTTTAAAATGAGACAGTCCTTTACAATTCAATGGAAAACTACTATTTAACGTGGCGTGAAATGCTTTTGATAAAAAGGCATGAAAAAGGGGGCGAGATCTACCCTCGGACCAGTACGCATAATTTTTCGTGCATATGAATGATCGTATGTGTATTAATGCATTTGTTCATTGAAACTATCATTATGTTTTGAGATTTGTCAGTTTATCCTACAAAGGACCGGTGGCAAAGACCACGTGTCGACCAGATGTGCCACCGAAACGGCTCGAATAAAAATATTGTTCTTTCTTATTTCCTTTCTAATGTATGTTTATCATTATAATTCAATTATTCCAGTTGACACTATGATTTATTCTTTTTTATTATGTGTTAGTCTTTAAATTTTTTTTGCATTATTTTACCAATCCTAAAATACGTCTGCTCTCTAAGAATTCGATTTGAAAAAGGAAGTTCTAATAAAAATGCGCAATTAAATTAACTG
This sequence comes from Arcuatula senhousia, assembly GCA_963971305.1. Lineage (NCBI taxonomy): Eukaryota > Metazoa > Mollusca > Bivalvia > Mytilida > Mytilidae > Arcuatula > Arcuatula senhousia. Next base: position 164,133 of record CAXARO010000238.1, on the reverse strand, counting down.
TGACGTATTAAAAGTTAGTGACTACCGCCACGCAACGTAATGAACAACATACAAAAAACGCCTTACTAGGATAAATCAATTTAATATTTATCAATTAAATTTTATTAAGTAAAGTATTGACTTACTTACTTACTATTTAGTGGGTGCATCTTTTGACAAATACGCTAAAACATATCGTGCTGGAACTGGGCAAGGACATTTATGACTATAAGTGTACAATGTACAAGGTGAATGATGATTTATCTAGCTGTTAACATGTTTCAATAAAAAAGGGTTTTAATGTCAAATCAAAGTTTTTTCTTTGTGATTGAGAGACGAGCGGATGAATGAACCGACGGAAAATGATTATAATGATGCGTTCTTATAGTCAAATATAAGAGAGCTGAAACTATTGCTGACATAAACGCAGTATTTTGGAAGCTTCTTTAGTTTTTCATTATTAAATGCACAATTCATTTGAATAGATGTTGTCATTAATATGAAAACGTTTATAGGGAGACTAATCAAATCCTTTAAAAAAGCCAACGTAACTAAACGAAATTCTACCTATCTATACGAAGAACTAATTACTGGTTTTATGATTTTTTGACATTCAAAACACGAAAAAAATATTAATGTTTACCATCAAATCTTTAATATTAAAAGCTCGACCCCAGAAACAGGTTAGCTAGCCGTTAATTTGCATGCTTTTGTCTACTTCAATAATGTACATGTATCCCAATTGTTACGTTCGTATAGTTTCGTTCGTTCGTGTTTTTTTGAGAAACCTCTATTAAGCGGTTGTAACCGATATCAAGAACGATAGTAGTGAGTATACAAATGTAAGACTTAGGGTCAGTGACCGGATTTTCTAGACATTCCCTGTACAAAGTATTGAGTTTAGAAAGGGGAATATAGTACAGTTTAGTGATGAATCCCTAGAGGTTTTTGGACAAACGGAAGCAATCCATTAATTGATACATAGCAAAGCTTTGGTGCATTGTATTTACGATGTCAATGGCTGTGATTCCGTCTCTCCGTTTTTTCAAAGAGATTCATCACATAAACATCTATGCATCTAGAGCTAGATAAATTTCCTATACTTCCAATGTTGTCGTTAGAGCCAAAAGGTTAACTTAAAGTGGGATTATTTGCAGGATGGTCATTTTTTTTCAAAAAATGCGGACTTTAAAAGACAAAATGTTATGCCGAGATTTTCAGAAAAAAAACGCATGTTACATCTGTATGATGTATCATTAGTGAACCATTGTATTATGTTGGGCATTTTGTTATAAAAAAAAACGTGCAGGTTCCGGGTGGCGAATAGGCCCGCAGCAGCAATAAGCTTGTCGGTAAAAGTCCACTTAAGAGCGCTCAGAAACCTGACATCGGGTCACGCCGCTTTGCCCACAAAGCGACCGGGATGTGTGCCCCAGGTGGTTGAATGGGGCAGCCCTGACATCGAGAGATGCGGAGTCGTAAGGCGATATTTCGTAAACCTGACCGCAAACCATAGTGGTGCACCGTGTTGGGAAAAATGTCACGTTCCTCGCACGTTAAAGAACCCTGCTGCAGGTCTCGGTAAGAGTAGGACCCGTAGGATCCCCATGCAGGAGGCTAAATTTCCCGTCCCTACCCATCACTCCTTTTTCTTGTGGCAGTCAAAACTCTCCAACCGATTGGCCTTGTGTCCCCATTTTCTCCACTTCATCATCATTTCATGTTCATTGTATCACCACTTTCATGTTCATCTCCCGGATATAGCCGAAATCGTGCTGCGTGGGAGTAAAGCAATAACTAACTAACTTACCGTTATAAAAACTCTAATCAGTTCGCTAATCGAACTAACATAACTGTTCCTTTTCTCGATGAAAAGAATATATACCCGTTTCGTTTGTTACAAAATTATATCAAGATAAGATAAAAAAAATCCATAGTCCTTTATTTCGTCACTGAAACATATTTGGGGCTGCGAGTTTGTTTGCTTTAAAGGGAAAAACTTAAGATGAAATTAAACAAATTAGACGTTGGAAATCCAATTCTTACTTTAATATGTTAGTATAATCTCTTAAAACATTTTTGTCTAATTTTCAGACTTTCAATCTATTGTGATAATTGGTTTGTCAATATTTGCTTGGGCAGAACAACACACCAAGGTAACACATACCGGATGATAACTTGAAAACTTGTCAAGGGATTTAAATGATATTTAACACAGCTGTTCAATCCAACAAATTACAGGTCAATTTCATTTTCAGGATGATCCGAAAATCATTTTTGAAGATTTGCCACTTTTGAAAATTTTCTAAATTTGAAAGATAACTCATTTATTTTTCTGTCCCTACGCGGGTATGTTAATGTAGTTCCGAGATTTTTTTCCAGGAAAAGATAACTCTTCCATCCTGATGAATATTTATTAGCTGTATTGGTTGCCCCTGACGACGCGATATTTTTCTTCCGTGTTATTCCATCACAATCTGCATTATTCGGTCTTACATCGATTCAAAAGTTAATATTTATTCTAAAAGAACCCTTTGTTTCATTTCAAGTGAACACATTTGTTATATCTCACAGCAAATAAAATATGTCAAAAGCCGTGGGCGTATTTCAATGACCATATTTGGAAAATCATTATCGGAAAAGTGCTTGGACGTTGTTATGACGTCGTCCATTTTGTGTAAGTGACGTTGAAATGTCAACAAGCACCTGTTTTTTAATAAAAGTCAGTTGTAACGTCTCTACTCTAAAGATGATGACCTTGTTGGCGGAGCTCTGAATTAATTTTATTATGGGAAACAATTTTAACATTCTTTTATTGACGACATGGACGATGTAGCCGTAAAATCGTTAGTCCTTGCTGAAATCCGACCCAGTGTTGACAGTGTGATGATTTGCCATGCCACTTTGGACCACTACAAATATCGGAAAAATACAAACAGGTTATATATTAGTTTTGTGTAATATTGTTTTATTTTCATGAGAAATATGATGTATAAAATTGTATCGCTAGCCTACCATTACTTTGACAATAAAGAAGAAAACTCGTGCCAATTTCTCAGATTTTATACATGTGTGTTATTTCTTGACTTGAAATGCTTTTGCACACACATTATAAGTTTTAGGTCATTGTAGCTCATGTCTTAGGTCTTTTGCTGGTAGTGCCAAAAGTTAAAATTCAGCATTACTGTCAGCTAGTAAAAATAAAAGGACAGTAATTAACTTGATCATTTTAAAAATTTAAAAGGTTAAGATAGGATGTGGTCATACATTTTGATTTTGTACTCATGCATGACATGTACATACAGTCCTGTACAGTTTATAAAATCTCATTTAATGGTATGAAATCCTTTTCATTACTGCTAAGATAACCAAGTTATACACCTGATAATACATGTAAATAATATGAAATATGTACATGTACAGATATTGGGCCAAAAAATATGAAATAAAATATAATATAATATTATAACTTGAAATATTGGGACAAAAATGTTTTATTTCATCTTGTTTAATTACATCTTATACTTATGTCTTGCATATGTCTTTTTGATTACATTGCATTGTTAATTCATGAGCTTTATCCAATAAACTGATTGATTGATTGATTGATTGATAATATTAAAGTGGAATTGCTGCAACTTTAGGACATGTGAAATTGCAAGACTTTTACATGAATTGATCATTATTGTTGATAAAAAATACATTATTGTAAGCTGATATTTATTTCTAAAACATTATTTATTTGCAAAATATTAATTTAAATGTGGATTTATATGTGAATTGTGTCCTACATTGTATGTTTAATATATGTGTATTAGCAAGTAAAGTATAAATATTTTTTTCTTTCAGACAAAGAGACATATAAAGCTAAAAGTTGATAAAAGTCTTCAGCATCTCCAATTTCAAGATATGATTAAATGCTGACTGTGCATATATAATTCTTACAATACTGAAACATGTGGAATGCAAGTGGATATATCTAGCATCAAAATAGTGTTTCTTTATTCTTCCAACTAAGGAGTCCAAAAGTCTATAGAAATTATGAAAATTTGTTTTGAGCAGCTACAAAATATATAAACATCCTAGGATGATGTGAAAAAGGTTCAGTAAAAATCATGAATTAATATGTTGTGTAAAGGAACGAGTTCAGTGGTGAATTTAATATCAAGTGAAATATTAAATAATAAATGTGGTATAAGAACTTTTTTTGTTTGTTACTCTATATATTTTCTATTGTTGATGGATCCACAAAACATCATATCAAGGCAAATACAGAACAGAACAAAACATTAATGAAGAAAGCCCTGTCTGGACCCATATTGGACATACAAGTATAATAGTTGACTAGACACACAAAGAAAAAGAAAACACATGCAAAGTGCCAATGCAAAAGACCATGTGAACAGCTCAAGTGCAAGAAAGAATAAAATCACATAGTTTCAATTTAAGTCTATAAAAAAATGATAAAAGACTAATAAAAGTTGAAAGCTGTAAATGCTCCATAAGTTTTTTTTTATTTAATAAGATTTTGTGGCATGCATATTTACTCAATCCACTGTAACAAAGTATTTTATAAATCCTTTCAATTCATCATAGTACAAGCATCTTAAAACTATACACTCAAAAATTATGTAACATTTACAGTGTAAATATTCCATTTTGCAATTTTCATTTACCACATTTTAAATTGGCACATCATTTTCAGGACTGCAAAAAATCATGTTGTTTTCCTCAGCAGCCAAAAAGCAACCAGTCAACTTTTGACTATTAATTACTTTTATTCGAAGGTCTGTGATACACTTTACTTATACAATTTGTATGGTTATATATATTTGATGCAATTTATGTTCTTGTTTAATCTTCAAGCAAAAATGTGGGCTTGTAAGGGCAACATAACTTAAATTTTACATTTTTTATCTAACAAACATAATAATATGCTAACCAATAAATTAACTAGATTATTTTCCTTAAATTGTTCTTTGTCTATAACTCTATAGTAATTTTATTTTTTAAAAAAAACATTATAAACTAAATGCAGCTTATAAAAATAAAATAGACTTGGGGCAACTTCTTGGCAGTTTTTTTTCGGGAGTTTTTTTTACAAAGAAATAGAAGTTCTAATTGGAATCTTGAATGATTCACCACTATTCAGACATAGAATTATCAGACATGTACTGCCAGTGTATAAACCAAGAATTTGTCTTTTTCTTTTGGTTTAAATATATCAGACAAATCCCTGCATTTTAGTTGCACGGCACATGATTATTGCATAGTTTTAGGTGCAAGTCACACGAATATTGCCAAAATGTGGATAAAAACATAATGAATGTTATAGATATTAAATTGTACAAAAACAATTACATTTAATAAAAGGACATCGTAAAATTAAAAGAAGAAAGAAGAAAACTGTCAACAAAATTTGAAAAAGTCGGCGACGTTCAGGTTTCGGTTTCATAAAAGTTTGTATAAGGAAGGTTTGGCATAACTTTATTTATTCACCCGCTCAAATATTTATGCTTAATAACTTGACATTAAAAACAAAACAGTACTTGACAAGTAATCGCCGGGGTAAAGCGTACGACTTTTTTTTTAATTTTGTATGACATGACAAAATACCCTTGGCTTGAGTTAACTCCCTTATGACGTCACCTGAGTGTTTGACGTTAACGGCGATGACAAATCACGGCGTTACATGCCATCTTTAGATGAAAATTCCAAGCTTTTAGGAATAGTCTTCGAAAATAAAACCTACATGGTCGAATTCAGAAAATTATGTAGTTTTCAAAAAGTTCTGGCCGATTAATCAAATGCATACATTTTGAACAAAAAGTAATGATTAATTAGCAAAGAAATGCTCATTTTCCATTCTCCTCAACAAATTATTTAATATTAAAAATATTTCCGACCAGATTTTAGCAACCGGCCAGAACTTTTCAAATACTAGGCAGTTTCCTCCAACTCGGTGCCAAATTTCAAAAAAATCCGTCCAGTGTAAAAGGTTGGAAAATAGCCTTTAACGAATTTACATTAAGTTACCCCTTTTGGCCGTCACGTGACACCTTGATGTTTCCGAAAAATAAAAAATAGCAGAAACGAAAGTGAAACCAAAGGACATTTCAATATTTTTATTCAAAGTTGTATCTGACAATTATTATGACGAAAATATCCGCTTCAAAGTATACTTTCATTGAACATCGATTTTGTATAAAATATCGCGGAACTCCATTAACATACCCGCGTATATAAATGTAAAGAATATACAGTATAGAATACAAATATACATGTATTTAATTATTGATGAATATCATGGCGGGGAATTTTAATGTCCCATTAGATGGCACATTTTTAGTCAAGGCGACATTCCTCAAATCTTAAAGCAAATTTACCGTGTATTGGATTTATATTTGAATTTAAATTATTGTTATGTGGTTTTGCATTAGGATACAGAAGATTGCCATCCATAATTTTTTCCAAATGGTGTTCATTTTTCATTTTTAAGCAATGACATTTTTATTAACATCTTACAAGGACAATTAGTGCATTTCATTTTGAAACTTTCTATCACTCTGTTTCCAAGCTCATAACAAACTGACCATGAATTATGATAAAATATCGTTAACACATTTTGTCAATCTACTTTCAGTAATTTCTTATCAGAATAAAAAGGCTTTCAACTTGATTGAAAAAAATGTATGACCTTTTGCAATTCATGTAATGTTGAACATTTCCATGCATTGTTCTGATGTCATGAATTATATTTTCTGTTGCATTTTGAGGCCTTGTTTTGATGTCATGAATTGAATTTTCTGTTGCATTGTGATTTATTTTAATTCAATTTATTGTTGATTTTTTGTTGAAGCCTAAGTCTTGTGAGTGAGTTGGTATTTAACGCCCGTGCAACACTATATAGGATATTTACAGGCGATGCACATAAAAGGGATGACAAAATGAACATGAAATGGTGATGATAAATGAAATTTGGGGGTGGGATGGGAAACAAATGAACGGTTGATTTTGAAGGACTACAGGAAAAAGGAAGCCTTAGTTTATCACTTTTTGGTGTTTGATGATTGTTTAGTTTGTCATAGTACTTGTGATACATGTGGCGGATTAGCATGTTTAAATCAATGCTAATATGGCGGTATTTATCATATTAATGCTGATGGGAATTTACCCCACAGCTGAGACATTCATCGAATGGTACCCCTTTAATGTTACTTTGTCAACTTGTATTGTGCTGGCCTATTTAATGCTTTCTCGATTAAAGCTATAAAAAAATCATCATCCATCCAATAAGTTGTTTGTTGTAGTTCAATTCGTTATTCAATCAAATTTTACTCCCAGGAGCCTGAATCACTCACCTGATCTCTTATGCTAAAGCCTCTTACCTAGTTTGCAACATGGTCTACATGTACTTGGTAAGTAACATTAAAGATACTAGTTAGGATAGAAAACACTTTTAAGACCAAGAATACAAAGTTACAAAGCTTTCCATTTGAAAAAAAAACAAACATATTAAGTTAAAATTGATTAAAAACACTTAAAAGGATGATCTGACAATTTTGACCCTGAAATCATTTTTGTAGATCTTAATTAGCTGAACAATTTTGCAATGCTAACTATTACTCTAACTCGTATGGCTTTTAAGATAAAGTCCAAAAACTGTGAAAATGGTCAATTTAGACGATTAAGGGGAAATAATTCCTATAAAGAGTCGTCCCACAACTTTGACTCAAAGGAGAGTTAAGTAGAGCTTTTGATGCTGAAGATGGAAGGTTGCTTCGGATTTTCTCTATCTTTTTATACTTTTTGAGCTATAAGCTAAAACCTATTGTCTGAACCCCTGTTCTATTTTTAGTAACGGCTGCCATGTTGGTTGGTCGACGTTCACAAATGTCACAAACTTGGTAGAGGACATCCTAACGATCAATTGAACAAAGTTTCAAAGCAATCCCACCAGTGGTTTCAGAGAAAAAGATTTTTAAAAATCAGTAAAAATTGATAGAAAAATCAGTTATAGGGGGACAACTCATAAACGGTTGATCTGACAATTTTGACCCAAAATTATTTTTGTAGATCTCAATAGGCTGAACAATTTTGCAATGCTAACTTTTCCTCTAGCACTGACAATTTTCAAGATAAAGTCCAAAAACTGTGAAAATGGTCAATTTTGACGATTAAGGGAAAATAACTCCTGTAAGGAGTCATCCCATAACTTTGAATCAATGGAGAGTTTTGTAGAGCTTTTGATGCTGAAGATGGAAGGTTGCTTCAATTTTCTCTATCTCTTATACCTTTTTTGAGCTATAAGCTAAAAACTTTGGTCTGATCCCCCCTGTTCTATTTTTAGTAACGGCGGCCATGTTGATTGGTTGACATTCACAAAGTTCACAAACTTTATAGAGGACATCCTAAAGATCATTTGTACAAAGTTTCAAAGCAATCCCATCGGTGGTTTCAGAGAAGAAGATGTTTGAAGAAAAGTTAACGGACGGACGGACAACGGACGCTAAACGATGACAATAGCGTGTCAGGTGAGCTACAATATTGAACTATCATACCAGTTTTAAAAATACACAAACAACTGTTTGAAATACAAATGACAACAAAGTTCACTTCAGCATCTGTAGAGGTCATTGCCAACAAACAAGCTGAGATATTTGCTAAACGTTCATTTTCCTGTAATCACAAACCTTTCGAACTTTCAAAAAATGTAGGCGAACAACTTGAAAAAAACAAAATTGAAATCTAATCTAATTCCATCCACGTGCAGGTTCTAGCACTAAGCTTGTCGGTAAAAAACACTAAAGAGCGCTCAAAAACCTGACATCGTGTCAAGCGACTGTGAAATGTGTCCCATGTGTTTGAATGGGCAGCACTGTCATAATGAATGCCGGCCTGAATTATATGCATTTTATTTAGACCATGGGACAATTGAACTATTTTCTATTTGTTGCTGGGAAAATGTCTCGTTCCTCACATTATAAAGAACCATGGCGTTTTTTATCATTTTTATGCTGATTTGGACCTACCCAGCAGCCGAGACTGAAACTCAATGAATTATCACCCTTCTTTGATATATTGTCAACCTGTTTATGTTAGACAATTTTATTTTCTCGATTAAAGCTATGACAAATCACCCAAATTATCAGTTGTTTGGTTTATTTCATTTATACTGATCTACAATAGCAGAATAACTTATAAAAGAAAATCAAACAAGCACAAAATACTTATAAAAATCACACAAGAAAAGGTAAATACAAATACAGTTTAAATATTATACAATAAAACTTATAATGACAATCATAGTTTAAACAATATAACAACTTATTATAGAAAATTGAATATTTTTTATATGTTTTTATTTTTATTGTGTAAAAGTCTAGAGTGGGTTTTCTAGAGCATTAAAAGTTTTTTTTTTTAAAAATGGGTTGATAAAGAGATTACGACACAGAGTTCTCCATATCAGGCACCATATAATTCATCGACAAATATTATCGTGTTGGCTGACGCCTCGCCTGAATATGGGAGTCTCTTAATGATAATGGGCCTAATGCTACTGCTCAACGTGTGTGGAGAATGCCACGCTTCAGGCACATAAAAGACCCCTTTGTGGACTGCCAAGTAGTGCACCACATAGGCTAAATTTTCTGCCCCTACCCACCTCTCCCCTTTTCCTGTGGTTCTTCAAAATTTACCGGTCCTTTGTTTCCCACCCCACTACCATATTTCATTTATCATCATCATTTCATGTTCATTTCATCTCCCTTTTCATGTTCATCGCCTGTAAATAACCTATATAGCGTTGCACGGGCGTAAAACACCAACTCACTCACTCACTCATCCATGCAGAAAAAAATTACAGCCAGCGTCTGAACCATACATCTTGTTTAGGTTCCCTAGGTTCAACTGTCATACCAATTTGGTTATTAAGACACCTGTCTGATAGCGGTAGTAGACTTGAACTATTTTTTTGTAAGTGGCTATCCATGCAGAAAATAAGGGTCACAGCAAGCATCCGAAGCATCCATCCGTAGGTATACCAATATGGTTGATTGGGCACATATCAGTGAGCGGAAATTGACTTTAAACTTTCTTCTATAAGTGGAAATCCATGCATAAAATATAGGTTAAAGCCAGCATCCAAAGCTAACATTGGGCTTAGCATCACAAGATGCACTTGCCATACAACATGCATTTGGTCAATGAGGCACTTGTCAGTAAGAAGTAATGGACTTGAACCTTTTTCTGTTAGTGGTTATTCATGCGGGAGATACAGGTCACAGTCAGCAACCGAAGCATCCATTGCGGCATGATTGCGCCTAGCATTACAGGGTGCACCTTTCATACAGAAAGGTTAACGTGATACTTGTCAGGAAGCGAGAATGGTTTAAACCATCTTTGTAAGTGGTCATGTGCATGCTGAAAATATAACTCAAACCAGTATCTGAAGCATGCATTTTGTAATGCATTATTAGATGTATCTATTAAACCCATTTGGTTGATGTGGCACTTGTCAGTAGGCAGTAATAGACTTTAACCATTCTTCTGTGAGTAGTCACCAATGTGTTATAAAGAGGTCACATTCAGCATCCGAATCATGCATTGTGCTTTGCATCATTTGGTGCATCTACCAAATCAATATGGTTAATATAGTACTTTTCAGTATTTGGAAATGAATCTTAACCACTCTTCTGAAAGTGGATTCGGACGCCGATGCTCAGGGTATCACATAATCCCTTCATTTTCGTGAGGTGAGTTTGAAAGGTGTTTAATTGCGTCCATGTTTGCAAACTGTTGGAGCAAATAAATGTATTTTTGAGACAAAAATGTATTTAATTTAATCTCCCATTGCTTAAATCAGGCCAGAAGTTCAGACGCTTTATTTTGGGGAAGCAGAATGCATCTGATATCATTCTATAATCAACATTTCCATCATTCTTTCGGGTAAACAAATCAAAATATTCGAATGTATCATTAGCTTGCATCGTCAGGTGCTGCTTTTTTCCAAATTATGCTTATTTTTGTTATTCCAATCCAGCAAGATAGAAATTATATAAAACAATATTTTCTTACATTGTTCCTAGTGCATTACCTGATGTCTCGATTGTGACAAAGTTGTATGCTCGAGCTTAGGCGAGCTTTTTACACACATGCGCAAAAAACAAAATACTTCAAATTTAACGGAAAACTAATTTAGATTAAGTTATAGTTATTTCACGGGGAAGCGGTGTGTAAGTAAAAAATCACCCCTTCCATCCTCTCCGACGATCTTTTACTGACACACCGCGTCCTCAAGAGGCCGGTGGGTTTGATCTTTTACTGACACACCGCGTCCTCAAGAGGCCGGTGGGTTTGATCTTTTACTGACACACCGCGTCCTCGTGTAATGAAAGAACCTTAGTGAGCACGCTCACATACCCCACGCGTCAACATTATGAACTATCTATTTCCAGTTACAAATATAAATCCTGGTTGAATCTGCATACACTGTGATAGAAAAACGGGGGTGGAATGGGAAACAAATGAACTGCAAACCTTAATGAACACTGGAAAAGGGGAGCGGTGGTAAATTTGGACTATGTGGTGCACTACTTGGCGCTCCACCTTTAATGGGATCTTTTACGTGCATGAAGCAAGGCCGTCTCCACAAACGTTGGCATACTATGGTTTGTGGTCAGGTGTTCCGTATTATGGCCTGACAACCCGGCATTCATTATGATAGGGCTGTCCCATTCAGTCACCTGGAGCTCATATCCGATTCGCTTTGTGAAGCTAAGCGGCCTGACCTGATGTCAGGTTTTTGAGCGCTTTTTGATTGGCCTTTACTGACAAGCGCAGCACTGATGCAGGCCTATTCGCCTCCCTAGTCCCACACTGGGGAAAACACAAGCCTTGCGCAGAGAAATTGTATTTTTCAAACAGCTAAAATAGTTCATTTATGCTTACAATCTCTTAGAAGAAATGTATAGACGATATTGAGATGTGGAATAAGTGTACGCGACACAACAAACATAAACATAAACAAACAGCAATTCACAATCACAATAAAAAAATCACAACGGAAAACAGCAAGCAGTCTTCAACATGACCATAGGTCACTGCTTACCGTCTTGCATTGGCCCAAGACTTATAATACAATACAAAAGTATCAAAACCAATCCCTAAATCATCAACGAAATACCCAATTCTTAACATAAAACAGTTAACACAGAATGACAAGGACAAACAAAGGCTTTGGCAAAGTTTTCTGGCGGGGTTAAACTATTTTTTTGGATCCAACCTTCCCCCTATTGATAAGTTTGCACAAAGCATACATATAAAACACACTGTAAAACTCTATCGACAAAAGTTCAATTCAACAAGAGAGAACCTAGCTTTACTCCCAAGCAGCACGATTTCGGCTATATCCGGGAGATGAACATGAAAGTGGCGATACAATGAACATGAAATGATGATGAAGTGGAGGAAATGGGGACACAAGGCCAATCGGGAAGGAGAGTTTTGACTGCCACTGGAAAAAGGAGTGATGGGTAGGGACGGGAAATTTAGCCTCCTGCATGGGGATCCTACGGGTCAGCAGGGTTCTTTAACGTGCGAGGAATGTGACATTTTTCCCAACACGGTGCACCACTATGGTTTGCGTTCAGGTTTTCCGAATTATAGCCTGACGACCCCGCATCTCTCGATGTCAGGGCTGCCCCATTCAACCACCTGGGGCACACATCCCAGTCGCTTTGTGGGCAAAGCGGCCTGACCCGATGTAAGGTTTCTGAGCGCTCTTTAGTGGACTTTTACCGACAAGCTTAGCGCTGCTGCGGGCCTATTCGCCACCCGGAACCCGCAAGAGAACCTAAGACAAAATACTGTACGAAAACAACAAGACAAGGAGGAACTCTCTTGAGAACACTCGAAGTTACTGACAACTAGCTAAGAAACATTTATCGATTGATGTAAAAGAATCAAATACATCAGTTCTAAATCCGACACCCCACGTCAAAACAATATATATTTACCATGCAGGAACCACAGTGAGCGTGTTTGTATTTTTCTTCCTAGATTTTTTCCTATAAAGATTAAATAAGGCGATGGGTATGACATGTATGAAAAGAATGATATATAAAAGGAAAATGAAATGATGATGAGAAATATGGAAGTGGGAGGGTGTAGATTTCAAAGACCATTGGAAAAGCCGGGCAAATGTGGGGCAGGAAATTTACCCTGTGTTCTGCACTATTTGGCAGTCCACAATGACATTAAGTGTGGCACTCTCTACACACATTGGCCAACTATGGAAAGAAGTCAGACTTTTCGTATTAAAGGCTCATCAACATCGCAGACGACGCCACTCTATGTAGACCTATGTAGACATTAAGGATACACAGGTTGGTTGCATTGTAGGGCACTAACTTGAGGTAAAAATCCATAAACCTTTAAGTTATCTGTCTCCTTATGGCAAGCTTGTCTCTGTTGTGGGCTTATTTGCCACCTGTGCCCTCTATGGGACTATTACGCTCATGATCAGTTTCTCAACTTAGATCACAGAGCTTCGTAAGTGAATCAAATTCTAAATGGGATGCATATGTTTATAATATCATATTTTACATTCAATGCACTTCGCAACACAATTCCGTACTGCTTGCAATTAAAAATTATAAACACTTTTGAGCTTACAACATGAAGCTACACCTAACAACAATTACTTTAAGATGATAAATTAATTATACTCAATATACAGAGCAGAAAACTGCAAAAAGTTTAGTGCGGTTATAACAAAACAAGTACGTGTATTATTAGCTCACCGCACGAAAGTGAAGGGTGCTAATGTATACCCCGACCGTGGGCGTCGGCGTCCGGATTCACTTACAGAAGAATGGTTTAAGTCCATACACAATTACTATACTGTTAAGTGCCACATCAACTGGGTTGGTATGGTAGACATGCTTCGGATGCTGTCTGTCACCTACATTTTCTGCATGAAAGACCACTTTTGGAAGAATGGTTACAGTCCATTCCCACTTACTGACAAGTGCCACATCAACCATACATGTATGGTAAGTGCACCTAGTGATGCCAAACACACTGATGCAGACTTCAAATGCTGGTATTGACCTATATTTTTTGCATAAATGACAATTACAGAAGAAAGGTTTAAGTCCATTTCTGCTAACAGGCAATTACCACATCAAACAAAATTGGTATGGAAGGTGCATCCAGGGATGCTTAAGCAAGATGCATGGTTCAGATGCTGGCAGTGAACTTCTGTTTCTGAATGGATGAGCCCTTAAAATTTTGAAATGTCGATTCCCGCTTAGTGATAATAAATTGATGCGTAGACACTTACATTAAGCTACTTCTTATTACGTCTTGTTAGAGAATATTCAATACGAAAGGCTACTTTACCTTACGTATTACTAAAGGTACTTTACACTACGTAAGACGTGATTTCTTTTGTTTTCATTACGTAAAAAAATATTATCATCAAGTTTGAATTGTCGTTCTTTGCATGTAAAGGAACACACGTTAGACTTACATTGTTTGAAATACTCTCCCTTGTGTTTAAGCTTAAAGGTTTATCGATAATGAAATGACACGAATTGAAAAAGAATGCATCATATAATGAAGACAATTGTAGTTTATATAATGAAAGATATTTTTGCCTTTTTTATTAAACGTAAAGTTTTAATTTCAAAAAAAAAAAAATAGATTTGTTTATTATACCATTAAGAGAAATGATTATTTATTACCTTTAACAGTTACATGTGTACACCTACAGGTCTATACATCAGTCAAGACGCTACACGTTTATATATACATGAACCCCGCCGCAAAGCAGAGCGGGGACATAGAAATGTCGATGTCCGTCTGTCCGTCACACTTTTTTTTCGAAACAGTTTTCTTAGCAAATAACTAGCATTGGCTTTCAATATTTTGTGTACAGCTGCAGGTAGGGGTCCCATATGGTGGGATGTGTTTTTAGAGCTGTCGCTTATCTACTTCTGTTTAACTTGGATTTTTACCCCTCAACGGGCGGGGGACCTAGAATCTGTTCTTGTTTAAGTATTCTTCCAAAAGCATGTCAGTTCTTAAAAACAAACCCAACATGAAGATAAATCTGTTTAAATTTTCCAAGAATAAATTCTAAATTCTTCAATCAAAATGATGTTTGAAGTATAGTAGCTTACTAGCGCCGTCGTGTATCACGATTTTTGATGACCTGTGCATATATATAGTCAAATAAAAATACCTATGCATACAGCTTAAATTGTTTCAATCTCTCTGAGAAAATATAAAAGAGAGAAAGTTGTTCCAAATTCAAAGTTCTAAACTGTAACATATAATGTGTATTGCAAAAGTAAAGGACTGAAAGCGGAAACAACTTCTCCATTTGTAAATGTAATTGCGTCGTTTTTTTTTGCTTTTTTGGCTTTTGTATTTTTTGTGGGAGTTTTTTATACAAGCAATTATTTGTATAAAGTAGCAGGTTGTTATATTCTTTTGAATGCGCGTCTATCAATTTCCTTGTAAGCTTTTTTGTATACATCATACTGTCTAAACTACAATTTGACTGCTATGTAAAATATTGTTTGTCTGGTTTTTTTTTTGTTTGTTATTTTTTGCAAAACGAGTTGTTACACTGCTACATGTTCAAATCCTGATAGAAATTGTGCATTAGTATTTTACAATGTAGCTTCTTTTTTATATGTTTTTTTTATTTACAAGGTTTGGCAGAGCTGAATTTTCTCGGTCTGTAGGATTTAAATAAAGTAGTCCGAAATAATTGACCCTTGATCAACAAAATTTGAATAACAATATGAAGTTAATAATTAGCAACTTGATCATATAAACTAATCATTTAGTTGTCAAATCGCCGCCGCCTTGGCACGACAAACCAGTCATATCGGTCTTATATTTAAATATCAATTGTATAGAACTTCGCCAGATTCTGTGTAACTGATTGGAAGAAACATAAAATGTGGAACATTTTCGTCAACTCACGCAAGCAATGGATTCTGTGAAAATTAATTGATGTTTTAAAAGGAAAAGATATTCTTTTTTTTTATAAATAGATAAGCAAATCAAGGACGTTAATGCGAATAAACATCAGTTGCATTCTGATAACTTATAACCCGGTTCCCCAATTTCTAAGTTCTAAAGTTCAACGAGTGCACCAATAGAAAAATAGCAATTTAAATACTAAAGATGATAAAACTTTTTCTTATAAAAAGTAGAAAAGGAATGAAGAAGAAATATTTAGGGAGAATATATAGAGTTGCACATTTAATGATTATTAGGGCCCCCGCCACATGGTGGGGGTCGCCCTATAGTAATCAGTCCGTCCGTAACAAATCAGTTTTCCGGACTTTTTTTTCATAAGCTTTCAGATATTGGGCTGATATTTTGTATGTGAGTAAAATTTGATGAGTTACAGATCGAGTTTACGTTTAGTTCCCGTCCGCACATTTTCATTGAAGTTATGGGCCTTTGAACTTTGAAAATTCATTGAAATTTTAGTTTTCCGGACTTTTATCATACCCTTTCAGATATTTGGCTGATATTTTGTATGTGAGTCAAGTATGATAAGTTACAGTTTGAGTTTTCGTTTACCTCCTGTCCGAAAATTTAATGGCAGTTATGGCCCTTTGAACTTTGAAAATTCATTGAAATTTTAGTTTTTTGGATTTTTTTTTTTCATACCCTTTCAAATATTAGGCTGATATTTTGTATGTGGGTCAAGATTGATGAGTTACAGATCGAGTTTACAGTTCATTCCCGTCTGTAGATTTTTATGGGTGTTATTGCCCTTTGGAATTTCAAAATTCATCTAAATTTAAGTTTTCCGGACTTTTTTATACCCTTTCAGATATTGGGCTGATATTTTTTATGTGAGTCAAGTATGATGAGTTACAGATCAAGTTTACAGTTCACTTCGGTCTGTAGATTTTTATTGGAGTTATTGCCCTATGAACTTTAGAAATAATTGAAATTATAGTCTTGCGGACTTTTGTATCATACCCTTTCAGATATTGGGCTGATATTTTGTATGTGTGTCAAGTATGAGGAGTTACAGATACAAATGACAACAAAGCTCCAGACAATAAATTTTGCTACGCCTGACGCGCGTTTCGTCTATTCAAGACTCATCAGAGGCGCTCTACCAAAAATATTGAAAATGCCAAACACTGTATGAATATGAAGAGCATAGAACAGTATAACCAAAAATACCAAACTGGGGCACCAAATTATTACTAAGATATTCAACCTATGTTTGGGGTAGGAAGAACCTTAGGGTTTAGACAATTTTGAAATTTAGACGGATATTTTAAAGCTTTGATGTATTCTCCAACTCAAAAGTGTTGGTGCCGGAGCGGGCTAACCTCGGGGAATTTAAACTCCACCAGCAGTGCTAACCTTCACGTGTGTTCGAAATACAAATGACAACAAAGTTCCAGACAATAAATTTTGCTACGCCTGACAAGTTTAAGTGTAATTCCAGTCCGCAATTTTTTATGAGAGTTATGGCCCTTTTAACATTGAAATTAGTGGCCGGTTGGTGACTTTGAATGTTTAGCAATGCTTGCAAAATGCTTTTAAAACAAGTCTTTATAGTCCATCCTCCATTGACCAGATGTGTCAAAGAGAAATACCAAGTCCACATTGGGCCCTGAAGTACAAGGCACAAGGACAAAGGGAGTTGTTACTGGCACTGGAAAAATCAGTGATGGTATTTACGGGAAAGTTAGCTTCCTGCATGGGTAATATCCTACGGGTCCTACTCTTACCGAGACCTGCAGCAAGGGTGTTTAACGTGGGAGAAACGTAACATTTTTCCAAACATGGTGCACCAACTATGGTTTGCGCTCTGGTTTTCCGCATCACAGCCAAGCGACACGATCCGATGTCAAAACAGCCTCAAAGCGCTCTTTAGTGGACTCTTACCGACATGCTAGGCGCTGCTGTAGATCTATTCAAATTTGACAAACACTTTGATTTAAAGCTGTTGATCGAATATTGGGATCTTTTTCACGCAGTAATGAGAAAAGGGTAAGGATATATAACAAACTTATAAAACTAAAAATCTTTCAAGAAGAAGTTGAAAATCTCATTTGGAACTTGTCAACACATTAAACCCAAATGTTGACAAACTTTGGCAACAACATGAAGTGTTGCAATGGATCATGACACTGGCGTATATCCTGTAAAATCTATTGCCTACATGTATGACAAGAAAGGAATTCCTGAGTCCCCCGCCGAGCGGCAAAAATTCCAAGGCAGCTCCTCGTTTAACAGAAAGTAGCTAAGCGACATACCTGGTAACGGATCCCACCGTATGAAACCACCACCTGAAGTTTCATACCAAATATTGAAAGCCTACGAATAACAGTAGCTGAGAAATCTGTTACGAAAAAAGTGTAACGGACGGACGCACGCACGGCCGGGCGAACGAACGAACTAGAGGACGGCATTTCTATGTACCCTGCACTCTGCGTTGCGGCTAGGGACAAAAATGAGATGATGAGAAACTTGAGAAATTTCATATTTCAAAAGTGTAGCAAATAGAAGGACAGATAAAATCGTGGCCTCCTTCGTTTTCCTTTCGTCGACTGACGAAGCACAGCTTTGATTCACTCTGAGTGGTCAGAGAAGATAGAGTCCGATTAGTTGAGAATCGATTATTCCACAACCCGACCCATCTTTTAACGCGAATTTTGTTTGTTTGCAAGTCATAGGGTTACCTCTCATCCTGGGCTGACACAGGCACAAATAAGTTCAATTGTAATAATAAAATTAATATCCATAGATCTTCTGTTGACTGGCGCTTGTTTAAATTTGACAATTACAGACGCAACGGTACATAAATTGAAATATAATTTAATTTTTTATGTGGTGCCTCCCTTTCAAAAGGCATTTTAAAGAATTTTCAATCAATTTAATAATAAATTTCATAGATCAGTTATACTTTTTATCCCGCGCCGCAACTTGGAGCGGGGATATAGAAATGCTGGTCGTCCGTCCGTCCATATGTGCGTGCATGCGTCCGTCTGTAACAAATTTTTTTCAGCTACTATTAATCCTAGGCTTTCAATATTTGGTATACAGCATCATATGGATGGGAAAAGACCAAAGAGATGCTAGGGAAAGAAACAAGAGGCTCCAAGAAGCCTGAATCGCTCACCTGACATATGTGCCTGAAGTAAAGGTTATTAGGAAAAATCTATTTGACGTTGAAAGGGTCATAAGATTAATAAGGGGGTCATCTGACAATATGGTGGATCTTAAGTTGCTGATCACTTTTGTTCTCAATCAAAATTTTAAAATTTGTCACCGTTTTGGAGTTTTTTGCAAAAAAACTGCCATTTACCCCTGCGTTCTATTTTTAGCAACAGCGGCCATGTTTTACGACCAATAAAAAAAACCCCATATTAGTTATATACACCTAATGCTAATAAACAACAATATCAAGTTTGGTTCCAATTGGACTTAAAGTGTCAGAGGAGTTAACGTTTTCAATGTAATGAGGAAATGCTGTTAAAATGCAAAAACCTGCATTTTACCTTTATGTTCTAATTTTAGACATGGCGGCCATGTTTTTTGACAAATCATCAATCCAAGCAATAGTTTTGTATATCATACAACAAAGAATAACCACACCATGTTAGATTACAATCCGACTTATGGTGTCAGAGGAGTTAAAGTTTCTAAAAGTTTACGGATGGACGGCGGACGCAAAGTGACGGCAATAGCTCACCTGACCCTTCGGGTCAGGTCTGCTAAAAAGGAGGAAAGATATATATGCAGAGGTCAGAGAGCTGTAGCAGAGTCGAGAGATAGGAAAAGGCAAAAGAAATGACAGTCGCGAGAGAGATGTTATGGAGGAGAGAAGGACAGACAGACCCTATAGAGAGATAATGGAGAGAGATAGGTGGAGGTCAGAGAAGAGAAGATGAGAGAGATATTTTGGAAGCGGACAAAATGCTGTGAGAGAGAGAACAGAGGAAAGGGATATTGGTGGTGGCCAGAGAGATGTAAGAAAGAGAGGAATAGGCGGCAGCCAGAAAGACATTGTGGGGAGGATGGAGCGGAGACAGAGATGTATAGAGGCCAGAGAGCTGTCAGGGAGAGAAGAGACCGAAAGCAAGAGTTAGAGTATCATAGAAGACAGGCCATTGGTGGATGAGAGTTACGAGGACCCCCCCCCCCCCTCAGAAAAAAACAAAAAAAGGTTTGCTTTACCATCAATTAAATAAGGGCAACAATGTAAGCTATAATAACTGTACATGTATTTAATTTAAATGACATAGTCAAAACCATAAGAACTGGAAGAAGAACAAGGAAAATATAGTGTTGACTGCGTTGGGGATGCCCAACACATAAATATCTCTCAAACGTACGCATATTGTCATCCTACCTAAATTTTCTTATCATATACTATTTCATAATCATATAAAACCACTATATACTAGTACCTAGTTTTGTTTAGATTGAAACATATTGATAAATTGCTCATTTTTGGACCTGAAATATCACATATTCGTAAATATTCGTAAATAACTCCGATTTCTCGAAAACCGCTTCGCTTCATATCTTTTTTTTTTTATAATACTGAAGAGCTTCTATTGCTCTATTGACCTTCAAAATTTCAGAACACTACGCACCTACATGTAGGTTACCGAGACATTTCCAATGTCCTAAAATTTGACCTTGTTTCCGTAGAGTCCCGTGCGGGGCCCGGGTGGCGAATAGGCCCGCAGCAGAGCCTAGCTTGTCGTAAGAGGCGACTAAGGGTCTTGGGATTCCGACGTCGGGTCGGTGCTCAGCCCACAGAGCGACCAAGTGTGTACCCTAGGTGGCTGAATAGGGTAGCCCTCGTCCGCGGGGGTTGTCAGGTCTATAATACGGAAACCCTGACCGCCGACCATAGTGGGCCAACGTGTGTGGAGAGTGCCACGCTTCATGCACGTAAAAGACCCCTTTGTGGACCGCCCAGTAGTGCACCACATAGGCTAAATTTTCCGACCCTACCCACCTCTCCCCTTTTTCCTGTGGTTCTTCAAAATTTACCGGTCCTTTGTTTCCCACCCCATCCCCATATTTCATTTGTCATCATCATTTCATGTTCATTTTATCATCCTTTTCATGTTCATCGCCTGTAAATAACCTATATAGCGTTGCACGGGCGTAAAACACCAACTCACTCACTCACATGTTTCCGTAGAAACGACATGATGATCCATTTTTAGAATTCTGATTTCCACATGCACACCTTTGAGTGACACTCTATCACAAAATTCCATATTGATCCATTGAATAGTTTGAATAGTTTTTGAGAAACTGCTTTTAAGGGGATGGAGGGAGGCAAAATTGCTTCCTGAATTTTGCTGAGTGGTTGAAATATTTGTTAGAAACTTGTAGAAAATCACCCAACCCCTTTGGCTGATAAATAATGACCTATCCATAAAGGTATGTCTTACAACGAATCATGTTTTATATGTTAACTCCATAATAAAGATACATGTAACAGGTGATCAATCTCATACACAGACAATGTCGGTTAATGTTAATTTTACGTTGAAAATTAACGTTAAATTAGTGTTAATCGAGCTTCTATTGTTAATTTCATGTTAAAGTTTAACATTTGACGTCACATTATTCAACAGGAAAATTAACGTTAAAAAGTTTAACACTATATTAGTGTTGATCTTTAACACTAAATTAACGTTAAAAATCTGAACGTTAAGCTAACTTTAATTTAATGTTAAATTAGTGTTACATTAACGTTAAATTAATGTTAATCGAGCTTAACGTTAATTTAACGTTAAGACATAATGCCTGTGTATGTCTGAGAGGAAAGTCAAAACAAGTAATGAAAACTACTCTTTGCCTTCATACAGGCGTATACACAGAAATAATTAGTTAAACCAGATTTGTTGCGCCAAACTCCCTCTTCGATAGCAATTAACAAAGCCGGTGGTTTTGAAGTTAATGCTTCGGGTTCTATAACATCATACATGTAATACCTGGTAAGGGATCATCCATTTGATTTTTGAATAACATGTAATTTTCTTCTCTTTTTTTTCGGAAAATGCCGGGGCTGCTATCGTAACGAGGTTTTGGTGTATATTGTAGAATTTTTGATAGATGTGAATAAGTGTCTATGTTACGAAAGTACAGGATAAAAGGAAAGTCAAACCACACTGAAGGAATAAGAATCTGGATACATATAGAATATTATGTACATTGTACTTCCCTTTTTGATACTATCTATATCTAGGTGAGTATCAGACGAGTCCGGTAGGACGAGTCTGATACGAGACTAGATGTAGATAGTATAAAAAAGGAAAGTATATAATATTCTTTTTATCGGTAATGACGTCACAGTTATCAAGTGCACCCACCTGATATTTTCTTGTATCACGGACAGTCCATGATACTAAAAAATATCAGGCAGATGAGATCAAAGGAAAAAGCCGCTTATTACCGATAAATTAAACTGATAACTGTTAAAATCAAAGTTTTAGATACATAAACGTTCACATATTTTATTATTTTGAATAAGTCCAGAAAACATATGAAAAACACAAGCAAACATATTTACAAAAACGCAACCGCTCACGGAGTGGTGTAAACCCGGAGTCTACATTTTGGTGTCTGGTCACCAATGCCTACATTCTAAAACTGCCCTTTTTAAAACTATTTTTTCAAACTTATGTTAGCACCTTTTACTAAAAAGCCTTAGCGACGGATTAACAAATTACAAGATCAAAAGAGAGGAAAAGACGGATTAAAAATTGATAGGAATTACTTAGTTTTGACATGTTTGTCTAATTGACTTTATTGTCGTTCTTGACTTAATCTTAATCTTATAAAATACAGGAAGAATATGTGAAAAATAATGCAAACAAATAAAGTAAAAATATATGAAACTTGACGGTTGCTGATAAAAATAAAGTAAAATCGTGTAAAAATATAAAATCAAAGTTCTATATTAAAAATGAAATATTTTGATACCTAACATGATATGAAAAGACGCAAAAATAGAAATTATACATTTTATGAAAATCTACACTACGACAACTCTTCCCTCGCCCGAGTAGCTTCGGACCCCGAAGCTGTAAATCAAAAAATATGAAATTATAGAAAAAAATTAGCGTAAGACGAATTGTTCAAAAACAAAATATTTTTGCAAATGAAAACCATATATGTCACGAAAAATAACCAAGTTATGCGTTACAAAATAGAATTATCAATCTTCATGCGTGGCTTTGGTCCATATGGTGCACATCTAACATATGATCGTACACGGACAGAAACGCCTTATTGCAATTAGAATGACCTAATATACATAGAATAAAACATTAAGTTTTTACTGCTATCATGCCATATCTCGGCTTCGGATAGCTAGTCGACCCTTTTTGGGTATATGCGACCAAAAATCTATGAATAAAAAAAATTCTCATTAAGCACAAAACAAGGTGCGTGAAGTGGTTAAAAATACTCGTCTTAAATAATCAAAACAACAAAATTTGAATATGTGGTCTTGAAAAACTAATTTAAAAAAAAATAAATTGTGGTGGACCAGACCCCAATTTTAGCACTATAAACATCAGTAAAGACTACAGGAGCTTTATCTGATAATAAATTAGTTAATCAAAAGCAAAATGAAATGTCCAAATAAATTCAAAAGTTCCAAAAAATAGTCAATCTTCGTGAGTCTTCTGGAATACCAGGAATCATCACTCCAAGGAATGTCCTTTGTAAGCATTGAATATCCAGTGGAAGGTCCACACATATATTGGTAAACGGAAATCCGAATACACGTCTTCTTCACCATCTAAATTTGTATAAGCTCAATCGGGCATACGGGTGGGTATTTAACGTTTAGTGTCGTACTTCATCCTCCTACACAATTGAAAAGAATAAATGTAGTTCTTATCTAGTCCGTTGTTCGGGACGGCGTCTTCTTGTCATCTTTTACTGGGGAACTGGAACTCGCATGGCAGCTTGAGGTAGCGCGGATCAGCCTCTCTTCTGCACCAATTATCGTAACGAGGTTTTGGTGTATATTGTAGAATTTTTGATAGATGTGAATAAGTGTCCATGTTACGAAAGTACAGGATAAAACGAAAGTCAAACCACACTGAAGGAATAAGAATCTGGATACATTAAACTGATAACTGTTAAAATCAAAGTCTTAGATACATGAACGTTCACATATTTTATTATTTTGAATAAGTCCAGAAAACATATGAAAAACACAAGCAAACATATTTACAAAAACGCAACCGCTCACGGAGCGGTGTAAACCCGGAGTCTACATTTTGGTGTCTGGTCACCAATGCCTACATTCTAAAACTGCCTTTTTTTTAAAACTATTTTTTCAAACTTATGTTAGCACCTTTTACTAAAAAGCCTTAGCGACGGATTAACAAATTACAAGATCAAAAGAGAGGAAAAGACGGATTAAAAATTGATAGGAATTACTTAGTTTTGACATGTTTGTCTAATTGACTTTATTGTCGTTCTTGACTTAATCTTAATCTTATAAAATACAGGAAAAATGTGTGAAAAATAATGCAAACAAATGAAGTAAAAATATATGAAACTTGACGGTTGCTGATACAGATAAAGTAAAATCGTGTAAAAATATAAAATCAAAGTTCTATATGAAAAATGAAATATTTTGACACCTAACATGATATGAAAAGACGCAAAAATAGAAATTATACATTTTATGAAAATCTACACTACGACACTGCCTTTTTTTAATTCAAAACTCTGTCCTGCATTTTTATTACTGACTTTTTGCCATCCTGATTTTTTATTCTAAATTTCACCATAGCCCCCCCCCTAAAAATCAAATAGGCAATCCCTTAAATCCTTATCAAAGATGGCCTAATTAAGGATAAAGAGGCCTAGGGTTAAGTGTAATTCGTTTACAAAAAGAACAATTTTAAGTAAAATATACTAACTAACAAGCAAAAGGCTAATGTTTCTTTATAAAACAGTTATTTTTTTTAATTTTTCGAGATTGAGCTATCGACAAAGTACTTAGGGGGTGATTAACCCTTTCCGCAACATTTAATGTAAGTCTCACATATCTTACGTATATCAACTTAAAATTAAACAACATATACATAGAAAGATAAGTCAGATTTAAAACCAACACTTTTTGACGTAAGAAAGACAAAAGAAAGTGCAACTAATGTCCTATATGTAGTTTATGTGAAAACTTAATGTTATGTTATGTTTTTATCCGATTCTCTCTATTAAGTCAAGCAATTTTATACCCGAAATTCATAAATATCATAAGACGCATGCAACATATGTCTTTCATGAATAGTTATCCATTCGGTTACTTTTAGTCCTTTGTCGTCTATTCTACAATTTTTAACAAAATTTCTCTAAAATCACAAATTCAATCCAATAAGACTCAGACTTGTTAGCATTATAAGATATATTTTAAATAGATCGAATTCCCTTACATTAACCACCATAATAGAGAGACTAAACATTGCAGAGAAAAGCTGTTGTTTGCTTATTAAATGACCATAAGCTTATGATTAATTTCAAGATCACGGTGATGTACCTTATAGTTTAAAAGCATGTTCTCGACACATTCTAATAGTTCTGGTCTAACAATGACTTGCAATTCTTAAATATTAACCGATACACACTACCCTTTCCTAAAAATGCCGCTACAGCGAAGCTTCCCAAGCTTTTTGAAAAGCTAAAACTTGTTGAAGTTTTAGTTTCTATCGATTTTCAATGATATAAGCGACGCCCGTTGATATCATAACGCACATCCCGGAGATATTGGAACGATTTTTTTTTACTTTCATAACAAAATGTTGCGATTTTCGAGATTGCTGTCCGTGTTATATTATGAGAATATACTCAATTAAATTGAGTAACTGGTGCCTTCAACCTATAGAAACCGTCCTACTTATTTTTCATTTAAATCTGCAATTAAACAATCTTTCTCTACAGTTTATAGTTAAAAAACCCAGTTTTGTCAATCTTAATGCGACTGTTATATATCGGATACCTGCTTAAACATTATTTGTGACCAAAATATTGATATTTCATGAGATGAGGTCTGTATTTTTCGACGGTCATTCCTTGTTGTTTTGATTCGACTTACATAACCCAGACAATTATTAAAAAAAAATACACAAATCTATATAAAGTAAATATTTAGTTATTCCGTGAATACAACGAAACCTTTATAACATTTAAGAATAATCTTTATTTTAGACCAAAGCAGGACGTGTCGTACCTCATTCCAGTCAATTTTTGGTTTAGTAACCGTTACTTTCTCGTATAGTAACAAAGGACGCGCAGTGTTCGCTTATAGTAACCGATCTGCCTAAGCACCGTGAACTTTGTCTTGATCGTAAGAGTGTTTTGTTTATCCTAACTAGTTTCTTAAATGGTACTTACCAAGTACATAATTATCATGTTGCACACTACGTAAGAGGCTTTAGCATACATGTAAGAGATCAGGTGAGCGATTCGGGCTCCTAAGAGCCTCTTGTTTATATATATTGATAATGCTGATGAACATGATGAATAGATTTTAATATCTGTAGACAATTATCTATGAAGCGTTTTTATTCTGAAATCGTAAAACTTATAAATGTTTATGTTTGAAATAAAATTCAATATTACTTTCTATGCTTGAAATCAAAATTAAATTTGATATAGTTTTCTATGTTTAATTTCAAAGACAATTAATTGTATGTAAATGCAGCAGTAAAATGATAAAAACTCATCTGTTTTTCAACCCATCAATTATTCATACACATCAACAAGAATATAATCCTATATCAATATAAGGAATATAACTATAATTGCATCATAAAGGAACAATAAAATAAAAATTAGTCTCTTGTTTTAGAAGTAAATCAGACTTTTATAACAATTTAAGAAGAAATTATGGTTGAAAGGAAAATACTTTATCATTTTGTGAGACAATCTTGTCTTGAAAACTCATTAATAATTCAGGCTAAATTTTATATGCATTGTAAACTTCTGAATGTTCACTATCCCATGATCTTAACATATATTATCCTATTACAAGATAAAGTTAAAGAATGGACAGACATTAAACTATTTTGTAGGTATAAAAAATATCAAAAAGTGTCATACATATTCTACAATTTTTTCAAAAAGGAGCCCAGTCATCAAATTTACTTTTTAAAACCGAGGGAAAACCCAAATTTAAAATATAGAACCCAAATTGCAGCTAGGTGAGCTTTTTATAAGACCGCAAAAAATTTGGACGTATAATGCTATGATGCTGTCGTCGAAGGGAGGAAATTAGGTTGTCCCGTGTATTCGGAGAGCATTAACCCTTGCTCTTTAAAGACCCCTTTGTAGTTTTCGATAAGAAAAGGCTCAATGGGAGCCGCCACACTCGCAAACCGCTTGATGGAGAGAAATCCACATAAAGCTTGTTTTCCAATCCAGGATAAATAAACATGTTTAAACTAACAAATTTTAATCGTTTTCATGCTTTGAGAGTTTATATATTTGTCTTGAAACCTTATTGGTCTAAAACTTTCAATACCCTTGCATTGGCACCTTTCAGGTTTGGACTGTCTAAAATTGATGACAGAAGGAATGAAATATCATAATGCTTTTGAATAATGAAAACAAATAGGGGGTTATGGGTATAAAATAAAGCACATGAAGTAGGTACAACCAGAGAATTGTGACCGAGTTAAATTAGTAGACCGTGAATATTATTTTTGGACATTGTAATTTTTATTTTTATCTATTTTGTTTCATGTTGTTATACTGCTTGTTAGTTAATATCTTTTTAGTTCTTATTAACTAGGATAGGTTTGTAAATCAATTCTGTCACATCTCATAATTTGCTTTTATCAATTAAGTCTTTCTAATTGCAATGGTCAAATCTTTTTTATGTTAAAATATCAACTTTGTCACTCAAAATGAGTAAGGGAATTGGTGAGTTGGTGTTTTACGCCCTCGCAACACTGTATAGGTTATTTGAAGACGATGATAAAATGAACATTTAATGATATGAGAGAAACATAGGATACAGAAAATTTCGAAGAACCACAGGAAAAGAGAGAGGGTGTGGGTTGGGGAGCAAAATATTGCCTATGTGGTTCACTTTTGAGCCAAAATGAGTAAGAAAAATATGTCGAATGCGTAAGGATATCAATAGTAGTGCAATTTGTATTACATAAATCGGTTAAGTTGAGTTAAGTTAGTTTAGAATTGAGTAAGTTAGTTGAGTTAGCAGTCAAGTAACGTGTTAAGTGAGTGAGTGAGTTGGTGTTTTACACCCTCGCAACATTATATAGGTTATTTGAAGGCGATGAACATGAAAGGGATGATAAAATGAACATGAAATGATGTTGATAAATGAAATTGTGGGTGGGGTACCGGTACGATGGGAAACAAAGAAGCAGTACATTTTGAAGAACCACTGTAAAACGGGGAGAGATGGGTAGGGGCGGAAAATTTAGCCTATGTTGTGCAATTTTTTGCGGTCCACAAAGGGGTCATTTACGTGCATAAAGCGCGGCACTCTCCACACACGTTGGCCCACTATGGTCAGTGGTCAGGGTTTCCGTATTATAAACCTGACAATCCCCGTGGACGAGGGCCATCCTATTCAGCCACCTAGGGTATACACCTTGGTTGCTCTGTGGGCTGGGCACTGACCTGACCTGACGTCAGAATCCCAAGACACTTAGTCGCCTCTTACGACAAGCTAGACTCTGCTGCGGGCCTATTCGCCTCCCGGGACCCGCACGGGACTTTTACGTTAAGAGATAGGAACTTTTGAGTCTCAGTTAGTCAGAATATTATTTGCCATTTTCACTGAATGTGTTACAAGTGTTTAAAGGATTTATATCAAGTGTCGCCAGAGAGTGCATCTACTAATAGGAATTCAGTTAGTCATATGTGTTGTCGAAGAGGTTGACAGAGGATAGTTTACCCGATAAAGTAAGCAGATAACACACTGTGCCCTTCGACCAAAAAATTAATTCATTATCGTATTAAACGATTTCCCGTTGTGACCCCATTCGTCCCCTGGTAACAAATCGGTGGCTATCAACTTCTTTGCTGATATACGAACCTGAGTCCCTCTGTGAGCAGTTTATTCTCCATAAGCTGGAGCGAACGGAATGTTGCTACATGTACATAAGAAGTGAAAGTTGATTATTGGGAAGTTGAAGTCATCACGTTTGTCATAGAGCTTTGTTGATAGTTTTCCTTGGGAGTCTATTTCGAGATGTAGATCTAAATATGAAACTGACTTTCTTGAATCCGTTGTGTCCTTTATCTCAAGAACCGGATGTTATATGAGATGGAGAAAGTCACTGAGTCGAGAATTGTTCAGTGAAAGGACACCATCAATATAACGGAATGTGAGTGAAAAAAGAGAGAGCTAGTCTACGATATTTTTTGTATAATAAAAGTTCAGACAGGAGAAAAAGCAATATAAGGACCAAATGAGGGCAATGCGATTAGAAGGAGTATTTTTTATTGTCTGGAACTTTGTTGTCATTTGTATTTCGAACACACGTGAAGGTTAGCACTGCTGGTGGAGTTTTAATTCCCCGAGGTTAGCCCGCTCCGGCACCAACACTTTTGTGTTGGAGAACACATCAATGCTTTAAATTATCCGTCTAAATTTCAAAATTTTCTAAACCCTAAGGTTCTTCCTACCCCAGAAATAGGTTGATTATCTTATTAATAATTTGGTTCCCCAGTTTGGTATTTTTTGGTTTTATTGTTCTATGCTCTTCATATTCATATAATGTTTGGCATTTTCAATATTTTTTGGTAGAGCGCCTCTGATGAGTCTTGAATAGACGAAACGCGCGTCAGGCGTAGCAAAATTTATTGTCTGGAACTTTGTTGTCATTTGTATTACTTATTTTTATGTGTTTGATAATTTACAAATAAAAAGAAACAAACTATTGATACATATATATTCAATTAAATTGTATAAAAAGGTCTCAGGAACCTAAAATTAAATAATACACTTAACTACTTTTAAGGGTTAGCTGATTTAATTGAATTAAATATATCAATATTTACTGTGAAATAATAAGATAAATTTTGTAATGAAATCTTTACATCCTTAAAATGACAAAGCATGCTTTTCAAGGTATGATTCATTGATTTTTTTTTACATGGGAATACATGTTCCTATGTCTCATAATTTTCGTTGATTTTTTCAATAATATGCAAGAGTTCAAATAAACATATACTTTGTCTGGAACTTTGTTGTTATTTTTATTTCCGATGGTTTAAAAGAAAGAACGGAAAGAAGACCAGGTAAGGAATTTCGCCTGACAAGTACTACCAGTTTGAAATTCTATGATTGCTGGTTCACAAGTCATGCAAGTTATATGCTTTATCTGAAACAGAAACAAATGGAATAATTTACTGAATGTTTGTCAAAACCAGAGGAAAACTATCACACATTGCATGCGATCTTCACATGGAATGTATTGTGAGAGAAGTTATATTTAACACATAAATTCCAATTAATCAGAGCACAACTACATGTATAAAATCTTTAGCATCAGCGGGATTAAGAAAAAAAATGGGGTTAATTTTGACAACAGTGTTGATGCTATTAAGAGGTCAAAAGAGCATTTAAACATCTCATGAGAGTTTAATTACATGACAGCAGACTTAAGAAAGGTTAAACCTTTTAAGTTTCAAGAACGAATACGACATTCTGGATTTCCAAAAAAAAAATAAAGAAATATTTATTTTAAAATTAAAGCAGCAACGCTAGCACCATCTTTAGAGCCATCTGTGTAAACTGTTGAAAATTCAGGATATCTGGATTTAATTTTGCAATAATCTTGTTGTATAAGATAAATCATTCTTCTCTCTATGTAAATATTTATCAACTGCAGTAATTTTAGTTACAAGACTCTGTTGCTTTTTTCAATTCATTACTCTAAAACCAGAAGGACTGAGGTCTACATCTTTATAAAAGTATATGCGATCATTCAAATGCTGCTTCAACCGCCAGAATGTGTATTTTAACCGTTTGCATAAAAAGTTTGGTGCAGTGATTTAGCTGTTACACCAGTAGTCTCATCTGAACAGTTAACAAAGTCGTTGAAAAGCTCAACAACAGCCCCAGTGGGCTGGTTCCCTTTGAAAGCATATCCTGAAACATTTCCAACTGACACATCTCCATTGGCACATCAACCTTGAGTATAAATGTTGTACAAGACATGGATGGTATCTAGCCATTTCTAATCTATATAGATTATTTGAAGGCGATGAACATGAAAGGGATGAAAAATGAACATGAAATGATGATGATAATAAATGAAATATGGGGTTGGGTGGGAAACCTAGGAGCAGCAAATTTTGAAGAACCACAGAAAAAGGAAAAGTGGGTAGCGGCGGATAATTTAGCCTATGTAGTGCACTATTTGGTGGTCCACATAGGGGTCTTTTACGTGCATGAAGCGTTTCACTCGTCACATTCGTTGGCCGCACGGGTTCGTGGTCACATTGAAGGCTGCTCATTGAAGGCTGCTGGCTGTTTTCCACTGTGGATATTTAAAATATACGTTTAAAAAGTAGGTTGTGTCGCGTACACTTATTCCACATCTCATTTTCTGCTATTAAGTATAAAAGTATATGCGCCATAGATGTGCATTATTATAGTCACCTCAAAATATACAGGAAGACAAGGAAACGTAAGGAAAGAAGTCATCGCGAGGAAATTATTGATAAATAAAATAAGAGCTTCAAAAGGAAACTATATTTACAGAACTAGATATAGAAATTTCAAATAAAGAAATCAGTGATGCCATTAGATCCCTAGAAAATAACAAATCGAGTGTCTTCGATTCCATATTAAATGAAATGTTAAAATCAAGACAAAGCCTTATAATGGAAAGTCTTAATAAACTATTTGATTATATTTTATTTCATGTTAAAATCCCTATATTATAGGGGTACAGGAATTATAGTCCCTATATTTAAAAGTGGTGATAAAGATTATCCTAACAATTATAGAGGAATATCAATATATAGTTGTCTAGGAAAAGTATTTTCCAAAATGTTAAATACCAGATTAGAAAATTTTTTAAACAGCAGAAATCAGATCTTTAAAGAGCAAATTTGGTTCTGCTCTAGTATTCACACAACAGATCATATGTTTGTGCTAAAACCTATTATTGATAAATATAAATCAACATCAAATAAAAAACTTTATACATGTTTTATAGACTTTAAAAAAAAAGCTTTCGATTCTGTGAATGTCGATTGTTTATAAAGTTTATAAAATAAGAAGAAATGGTATCAGTGATATTTTCTATAACGTTATTAAAGATATTTACAGTAAAATTCAGCTAAATGTTAAAATTGATCATGATACATGTAAACTAACAAACCCCTTTGAGTCTAACATTGGAGTTCGACAAGGAGACAATTTTAGTCCTAACTTGTTCAAACTCTTTAAATGACTCACCAGATATATTTAGCAATACTTGTTCACCAGTAAAACCTAACTCATTAACATTAAATTGAATTGGGTAGATATCACGGGCTACTTGTAAGTGAACAAAAATGTAAGCTTTGCAAAAAATGATATTGAGGACGAACTCAATTTCTTGCTTCAATATCCAAACTTAGAAAATATAAGGACAAAATTATTAAATGAAATAGATAATAAATATAAAAAGATTAAACAATTAAATCAAAATGATAAATTTGTTTGACATATGTCAAATGAAGATAACTGTATTATGAAGAAAATTAGTAGTAATCTTGTAAAGCAATCCAATATTTTATTAGATATGTCATAGCAAATTGTGAATCATTTTCAAAAGTTTATAAAATATCACTGGGTCACTGTAAAAATTCATTCATATATATGCATGTCAAATGTAATAGTTTATTATCAAGCGACAAATCTGCTGGCATACACGGCATACATGCCATATGAAGTAGGCTTTGATATGTTTGCCATATTAATATTGTTTATGCATTTATTACTTTATTTGTTGCAATATATTGTTTTATGTTTATACTGCTCAGTAATGGGCGTCAAATTGACAATAAAATATTCTGTCTGTCTGTCGTGTATGGTATCCTAGTGTCTCTTTGAACACGTTGAATTGATCATTAACAGTGCGACGGGTGTTCTGTTGATTCCTCTTCTTAAGGAACACCTGCGTTTACTCTTGTTACGACTTTAGTTAGCGTTGTTGATTGATAATCAGTTCTTTTTTAATGTTTTGTATTTTTTAGTGTTTCTGCTGTTACTGGCTTTCTATTTGCCCTTTCGGACTTCAGACATTCAAATGCCTCATTGGTAACTCTTTGCTTCTTGTAACTGGAAGAGTTCTAATTCCCCGAGGTACAAAAATGTAAGCCCGCATCAAACCTATAAAATATTCAAAATTGCCTTAACCCTAAGATTATGCCTATCCAAAACATACATGTAGGTCGATTTTAGTCTTAAATTGGTATGCAGTTCGGCATTTGGGATGCTATCGTTCTATGCTCTTCATATTCATATAATACTTAGCATTTGCAATTACTTACGACAGGGCTGAATAAGAAGAAAAAATAAAATTTATTTTTAACAAAAATGAGCGATGCATTTAAGTCAAAAATAGACAGAATCTAACGATTTTAGCTTAGTACGGGCAGATCAAAGTAAAACCTTAAAAGTTAAGACGAGAAAGTGTACTTAATTCATTTAAGAAAATGAGCCATGTGGTGTATGGTGACTTAAGTCAAAATTAGACAAAAAGTAAATGGATTTTGCTTAGAACGGGAGTGAGTGAGTTGGTGTTTTACGCACTTGCAACGCTATATACAGTCAAACCTGTCTTAAGCAGTCACCTAAGGGGAAAACTAAAAGTGACCTTTATAGACAGGTGACCTCTTAATTGAGGTTTTATATGGGATCTATTTTAAAGATATTAGACTAGACACATGTAGTATATAAATCCATGCATATTGTAGTAAGCAAGTGTATGTATACTGATATTGTTTTTATTTGTATTATTCATTAAAAAGTTTTGAAAAATAAAATATTTATTATCAATTGAAATCAATGAAATACATTGTAAATATATGTACATATATGTCAATAAATACTTTTTAAAATACAGAACATTGTGTTTTCACTGTTGTTTATACGCATATAAGTTAACTAGATAGCCCCAAAAAAGTCACTTATTCTAGACTGTTTCTGGGTTCCCATCATAAAGTCATTAGTGAATTTATCCTCTAATTCCATCATGGTTTATTTGAAGGCGATGAACATGTAAAGAATGATAAAATGAACATAAAAGGATGTTGCGAAATGAAATATGGGAGTATGTTGGGTAACAAAGGTAATCACCGAATCTACTAGCTCTTTCTTGGATTTGCATATCGAATTTGACTCGGGTGGTCATCTCAGTACAAAAATATACGACATAAGAGACTTTTTTAATTTCAAATTTAATTTATTTATTTTCTTTTTCTGAAAAGTAACATACCACTTCACCGGCATATGGGGTGAGTATTTCAAAACGTATTCAATATGAGAGTGCTTCTACTTATTTTCCATATTTTATGGTGACCCGCCCCCATTGTCGCCGTGATCGGCTTTTAAACCACGGTTATAAGAAAATAAGCCGCATCCGGTCTCTGAATTTTTTTCTTTATCATCCACTGGTAGCAAAATTCAAAATTATGTCAGTTACAATGATTCGTTCTTGTTTCAATTAGTTTTTTGTACT
Source organism: Arcuatula senhousia (assembly GCA_963971305.1). NCBI lineage: Eukaryota > Metazoa > Mollusca > Bivalvia > Mytilida > Mytilidae > Arcuatula > Arcuatula senhousia. The sequence continues at coordinate 129,391 of CAXARO010000238.1, read as the reverse complement.
GAGATGATCACCTCTTTATTCCTATTATGTTTTACAAACGTGTTGTGTTTTGTGTTATCGGACCCTTTTTAGATCCCAATGGAGGAGAAAGGTTTGGAGCCATATAAAACCTGGTGCAGTCCACCATTTCTTTTGAAATGCCTGTACCATGTCGGTATGTCTTTACCTTGTTTTGTCTTTTCTTTGATCATCGCGTTCGATAGTTTTGTTGTTTCCTTTATTAATATACTTAGTGAATACAGATGTGCATTAAGGATGCCCGCTGGTCTTGTTTTTGGTATTTCTGTCATATGTTCGGAATCCTCTGGATTTTACCATCAAAATAGGGTTAAAATTTTTGCCCACGAATCCCCTATTTTCTTCCTTATTATTAATGTATTTAATATGTCATAAAGAGGTTATAGACAAAGTTTAACCGAATCCTATTTTTTCTGTCATGGGTTTAAAAAGCGAAATAATGCTAATGCTAAACCTATGAAAAAGTCAGAGAAAACCTCTTCCCGCCAAAACTTTAACGTCAATTATCTTGAAAACAAGGTCACGAACCTATCAAATTTTTTTGCTTATTTTATTCCTTTTACTAATATCTTTTAATTCAAGGCATACAATTTGAAACCTATTTATTTTCAATAATAGTAGCGAACATCCTTAAGCCAAAAACAAACTGTCATAACTCCAAACATAAATCAAAACAATTAAAATAGTTTTAATGTTAAATCAGACATTTCACGTTTGTTCACAAATAAACGTGAAATGGACAATAACTTTGAATATAAAGGCTAATATAAATGGTTTTTTTTATTATCAAGTAGGGGTCAATGTATTGGTATTTTTCTGCTTATTTCTGGAACAATAAAATCTACTTTAATAGTATTGAAAAAAATATATAAAAAAACGACAAATAATTTATATTCATATAGTTTTTTTATGCTACCTTATAGCTGGATTGAATACAAAGTACATACAAAACTAGTTTTGTCTAAAATCATTCTTTGTCGCAATGGTTAATACTAGTAATATGATAAACTTCTCCTAGCTAGATCTAAAGTTAGTACATTAAACAGAATGACAAAGATGCAAGATAGACTACTGATATATTTAATATGTTTATTTGTAACGTGTTCCGATGCCGCTGCTCAAAGTAAGGTTTCTATAGTTCGTCACCATAGCTTAGTAAATAGTGAGAGTAAGTTTTCGGACGGATTTGAGCAGTCCAAGCTTGCCTGTTCAGTGGTTTGTTTTCATAACAAGAAATGTCGAATAGGGTACTTCCACCCTGTCACCAAACGTTGTGCGTTATACAGCTGTGATACACTGGTATCAAACTCCAATGAAGATGGAATGCTCCTTGTCATCGAGAGCAGAAAAAGTAAGTACATGATTTTGTATTTTCCTTGTAACGTTCCTATTTCCCACTTCTATTTGTTCCATTTTTATCGTTGGTTTGAAATGTTATGACAATGTATATAATGTACATCGGATAAAAATACCGTTAATGTAAAATGTTTACGAAATTGGACATCTTTGCGTCTTTAACCTTGAAGTTCTTTATTAGGTTAAACACGCTATTTCCATGTTCTATGACTTTAAATGAGTTAGTAAGAACGTGATACGTACGTTATTAAATATTTAAGTTTGTATTTGAAAAAGGCATTGTCGGAGACAAAAAGAAAGTTATAAAGTAAATAATTGTTGAGAATGGAATTGAAATTTAATGTAGTTATTCATAATCAATACATACATGTACTTATTTACCTATTGTTATTTAAGGATGTTGGCATTTGAGCTTTCGAGATTTTTACATTTTGTCAAAATCCTCTGGTGTTTTCCCGTCAAAATAAGGCAAAAATGTTTGCAGGTTTACCCTAATTTTTCTATTGTTTAAGGTCTTCATTACATCATAAATACTTGTTGTACATTTTTTTCTTTCTATTATTATCACTTTTTCATAGATTTTAAAAACAGCTAAATTATGCTAACGTTAAAGCCATGAAAGTCTTTTGTGGTACAATGAAGAGAATATGGACTTGTTTATTATGTCACTATTTGTTTCAAAAAATGCAATGTTTTGATTAAACCCTAAAATTGGTTTTACAGGTAATTTTATGACATTCTTAGAGAAATTGTGTAAATAAAAAGCCATATAGAAAAAAATTGTTCATTGAAAATATTTTTGAATTATTGATTGATGTTGAATTTTTGGTTAATTTTAAGAATGGCATTAAAAAAAATTAGGGGTCAACGTGCTCATCGTTTTCTTTTAGGTTATCACGAGGGTGGTAGGCTTAACGCTGGCATATGTATTGTAGACGTCTTACATTTACTTTCACCCGTTAGACCCGCAATATAATTTGAGTTAAAATAATAACCCCAGTCATTATTTTCTTTTATTAAAATGTATAAATTGTTAAATTCTAAGACTTTATTACACTCAGAAAATGGCTAGTTTTTAGCTCACCTGAGCTATTGCCATCACTTGGCACAAGTGGTCGTCGTCGTCGTCGTCGTCCATCGTCATCGTTAACTTTTCTTTGAAAATGTTCTCCGACGAAACGACTGAAGGGATTGCTTTGAAACTTTACACACTTCATTTATGGGATGTCTTCTACCGCGATTGAACATATAATGACCGCCGTCCAAACAAAATGGCCGCCGTTACTAGAAATAGACCAGGGGGTCAGGTTATGTTTTTGGCTTGTAAATCAAAAAGTATAACAGATAGATGTAATATGATGCAGGCTACTGCTTCATCATCAAAAGCTCTACAAAAGTCTCCATTGAGTCGAAGTTGTCAGATGACCCCTTACAGGAGTTACCTTAAAGGTGAAAAGTAGCATTTTTTCATGTTATGGCTTATACAATGAAAACTATTACAGATGGAGAAAAGTTGTTGCTTAAAAATCAATTATAAAGTTATTCTATATCGAAATGAACAGGAATTTCATATGTATTTAGAAAATATGTAAATGCGTTAAAATACTGCTCATATAGTACCATAAATAGGTACCCATGGAACCATTTTGTCTGCAACATGACTTTTCTCGGATTTGGAAACTGAAGTTAAGCACCCCGATAAGCACCATCAAATTGATTAAAAATCATTTATTTGGGTTTGTTGTTGATCAATTTATTTGAATTTAGGTGCTCATTGTTGATAATGTTAAGAATATTTTTGATTTTTTTTACGAAAAGGGTAAATCAGAATGAGAAAAACTGCGTTTTTCATCTTGATATCATTTTTTGTTATATTTTTTCAAAAATACAAAAGAATGAGCAGCAATTCAAATTTTATATTATTTGACCTATCATGTGGTAAAATTCTAAAACAATCGATGCCGATCTTCGGGGTAAATCCGATTTAAGAAGTGAGGTATCAAATTTCGTCTGATTTGCCAAATAAGGTAAAAGGGGCGGGACTTAATTTCCAATAGAAAATTCTTTTATTCGGGTTTTTCTAACTATTGAGTAATATTAATAAAATATAATGGTTTGGATAACTGTAGATTATTATGTCAGACTACATAAGACAATAAAACTACAAATATTTTATCAAATCTATATCATGTATATGGTACAGGCATTTTATTTTTCCGAGTATTCGTCGCAATAAGGGGGACAACTCTTGGAAACTTTTTTTTTACTTTTGGCGGGACTAACGTCATTAACATCACTGTGAAGACACACTTCAAAATTTATTACATTTTACCATAATCATGTCGTTGAGGGATATGTTTTACCTAATGAGTTATTATTTGAAAGAAGCAGATGTACCAATGGGGCATCCGAATGTCAAAAGTCCGAAAGGACAGAAACAAAACCAGTAATCACCAACAAGAACGGGACAAAAACAGACAACACGCAAAACATGGAAACACAAAAGTCGCTGAATATCAGTCAACAACGCGAACTCTGAAAATTAAAATCGTTTTATTGTCGTAATATTGAATATATATTGAATAAATTTCTTTGTTTCAGCTTGTCCTGACAAAAATTGGCAACATAATGGCACTAGTTGTTACTATTTCAGCACAGAGATGTTATCTTGGAATGGGTCAAGAGTAAGTCATGAATTCATAAATCATATTGAATAAAATATGTTAATAACAGCACATGACGCTTTTATATAAGGATGACTCATTCGGATGCCGAGTGGCGAATAGGCCCGCAGCAGCGCTAAGCTTGTCGGATGTGTGCCCAGGTTATTAAATTGGGCAGCCCTGTCATAATAAACGCCGGAGTCGTCAGGCTATAATGCGGATAGCCTGCCTGCAAACCATAGTGGTACATTGTGTTGGGAGAAACACTAAGCTCCTCGACCTTGAAAGAACCCTGCTGCAGGTCTAGGTTCATCTCCCGGAAGTAGCCGAAATCGGCTCGGGAGTAAAGCAATAACTAATGTTTTTTTAAGAAAGTGGATTTTACTTTTGTGTTGAAAAACAGCATTGAGCCCTAAATGGCGGTCTTTTCCTGTCGAGTGATTGCGTTGGTGTTTGTGTCCTTGCAACACTTTATAGCGAGCACAGCTCGCAAGCGGGCTCGAGCGGAGAGCTCTACGGTATTTGTTCCCGCGAAAAAATTGCCTAATGCTGATATTGATTTTTCATGGTCCGGAAAGGCAGTAATGACGATATTGTTAGCAAAAAAAAGTAAAAATAGAAAGTTTGAATTATAAAATAATATATAGTCAGTTTAATAAGAAAGTTGATTAAATAAGTAAAAGGTAATGAAAAGGTTAACATAAAATAAATGTTTATTATTATTTTAAGTTTAGGAGTTTAAATTAAGAAATAAAAATGAATGTCACACAAAAGTTACATAAGATTATAGGGAAGAATTAAAGATAAAAAGAAATAAATCCATAAATAAATAAGCGTTCTTTTCCATTAAAAGATTATTTTGACATGCTTGAGTTTACACAATTTATGTAATCCCTTCTGATAAGATAAAAAAAAGGCGACAAAGCATCTTAAAAACAAAAATAACTCTATTGTACTTCATAATTAAATAGTCTAGAAAGTTTCATTGGTTAAATAAATTATATGTTTTATAAAGAATAATAAATTAACCAATCAAAGTACATATCTGGTAAGGTCTTTGTCCCAAACTACCACGTGGGACGGGACTACATGGTCCCAATCCAAAAGGTCACTTCACTTTTGGATTGCGGAAAATACAGATCTTAAACCATATTTATTTTCTTTACCAGGTGTGTATTTTTGATAACTATTTTGAAAAAGAAACTTTATTTTAAACTTAGTTTAAAGAACTTAAATTATTTTTAGAAAGTATTTTAAAACAGTTTAAATAATTGAAAAATGATAAATTTAGTATATTAAAATAATAATTATTAAAACGAGACATGATACATTATCTGTACACTTTGTATATATGTTTTATTGGACTTCACTTTTGGATTGCGGAAAATAAAGATCTTTAACCATATTTATTTTCTTTACCAGGGCCACGCCTCGAAAGACCGTCACTCCAACCCCTCAGTTTCCAAGTGCATCATATAGACATTCAAAATGTAGTCCCCAGAAGAAGCCCATGTTAATCCCAATTTAGGGACGAAACTGTGTAGGAAAAATGTAGCAGTTCCAATAAAATAACTTTCATTTCGTTTTGGAGGGAAAGGGGAGACAAAACAATGACGCGACGTCTCTTCCCCCCTTTGTCTCCAGAACCCAAGAATTTCCTACATCACAAGGCTCTCAAATTTTTACAGGAACGGAGTGAATTTGAAAATAATTACCCATTTTGCTAGTCGCATTCCAAAAATTATCTATTTAATAATGTAAAAGGAGAAAAATATTCTGATGACGACGAGTTGATTTTTTTCTTACTTTTCTATTTAACGTTCAATCGCCCCTAGGATCTCGTCCCAAATTGAACGTTCTAGAAAATTAACCAAAACAAAAATAACTACGATGGTTTTAGATCTTATTTGACTGCATCGATTCGAAATCAATTTTTTTATTGAACAGAATTATGCTGTGCTCGCATTTAGGCACTGCCTATTTCATATTAAAGGTAATACAAGGGTGATGAAGATAAAAAGGCTGACAAATACAAATTACAACAAAGTTCCAGACAATATATTTTGCTGCGCCTATAGCGCGTTTGGTTTATTTAAGACTCACCAGGCGTTCTTCCAAAAATATTGAAAAAGCCAAACATTTTATAAAGATTACAAAGAATTAAATAAAGGATTAAAATGAAATGATAATGATTAAATTAAATGATGGTGGGAAACAAAGGAACAGTAATTTTGAAGACCACTGGAAAAGGTGGCGATGAATAGGGGTGGCAAATTTTGCCTCGGTGATGTGCTTTTTGTGGTCAATAAAGGGATCTAGCGTCGCAACTCTCACACAATGCTACCTCTTGGTTATTTTTAATGTTGAAGTCAAACCGGAAAACAAATTAGAGAACAAAAACTTTTTTGGTGAAGAGCTTTAAACTTCGTACAGTTAGATAGTTTTCAAATTCTTGTATCTGTTAAAAAGTCCTCAAGTTTTCTGATCCAAAAGGTTGAGAAATATACGATTTTCATATTTATTGGTTCTTGTAGGATTTTTGTCAAGAATTTGGCGGATATCTGGCTGAGATAACTTCATCGACAGAATCAACTTTCATTCAATCAGAAGCCATGAAACATTACAATCAGACCTCGTTCAATGGAAGTACTGGCTGGGGTATGTAATAAGATTAAGCGAATTGCGATATGTGAAACTGCTTTAAATTTTTATCTACACAATAGGCTATCAGCGGAGACATTTACTAAAGCTCTATGATAATAATTTTCGAATTGTCAACTTACACTTTCTAGTGTAGCACCACTCCATACGCTCAGATAATGTTTACATATAAAACTGATTCATTATTACAAAGCCTGTGTCTATCGTGATTTACTTGATAGGGCGTCACGTATCACACAAAAATATATTAAACTCGACTCCTCATTATTATGGAAAATGTTATGTGCTTATTTACTTATACAGTGCATCGGACTTCTACGTGTATTTTTTCAGATAAATACTTATTTCTGTTTTTACGGAAGACTTCGTGCGCCGATAGAAAAATATGGGATTTCCATCTCTCAAATAAGTGCAGATATTGATTGGTCATAGGGTTTTGTTCCGACTTGATTCGGGTTAACAATTTCTGTTCAGTTGTTGTTGAGTTTTTGTCTCGTCTGCGAAGCAGAGCGGGACATAGGTGTTGCTTTACCGGCGGCGGCGGCGTTAACTTTTTGGAAAAGTTTTATGAGCACCTCCATATCTCAAGAACTATAGGTCCAAGGTTGATAAAACTTGGTATGCATATGCCCCTGTAGTAGCATAGCACAGTTGTATCCTCATCTGTTGACCTTGACCTTGATTTTTCGGTTGAGTAACTTAGACAATTTTCAATACATATAATAGCAATTGAAAAGTTTGTGAATAGCTCCATATCTCAAGAACTATAGGTCCTAGGTTGATGAAACTTGGTATGCATATGCCCCAGTAGTCAGGCCTGGGGTCAATTACATAGCAAAGTAATGCATTACATTACCATTACTTGGGCATTTTGGTCATTACATTACCATTACTATTACACTAATTTTCAAAAGTAATGCATTACATTGCACATTACTTGGGTTGCATTACCATTACATTACACATTACATTTAATTAAAAATTGTAGGTACGAAATATTTACATATCATTTTATAAATATTGGTCAAATGAGTTTCTTTGATAAAGAAAATAGATTTTCTGTTATGGAAACTTAAGGAGGGTACATGCTTAAAGAATTTTTAAAATAAGTACATATTCTGGAATAAACTTCAACATCATTTTGTTTTACTTCAAAATTGTTTAACAATATTCTGAGACAAGTTGCTAGAGAAAATACCACTAATAAAATTAAAAGGTTGTAAAACTTTTTACAGTCAAACATATAGTATTGTCTCCACACCATTCTAAGAATGAATATTTACTATGTAAAATCTAATCGTTAGTTGTGTGTTTTCTTATTTGAAGATAATTTATAAAATGTCAGCCAAAAGTCAAACTATACCACCATCTCTATGATATTTCTTAAAACATACATTTGTATATTGAAGAACAGGTTGACAACATCTTATAAATTACTATCCTTCAAAATAAATTTTATTATGCAATTGTTGGTTATTTCTTGACAGCTTGGGTTAGAAGCCATATAGATATGTGCCTGAGGGCATCGAGCAGCCTTTTGTCTAAAACTATTGATTTGTCTAATTGGTTGTAATTATTGAATAAACAATGTCTCAAAATGTGAAATGTCATAGTTTAATTAATAATCAAGAATTATAAATGTGCAATAAAACCACTATTTATATCGGAATTTTCTCTACTAAACATGTAAAAGTATATCTTAATACTCTACACTATATGCTTGTTTTTTTTCAATATTTTTTTCTCACTTTATCCTTTTTGTTCTTATTAAACTTTACTTAAATTGGAACTGTAATATTTTAGTAAATAATTTTCTTTATTACATAAAAAGTCCACTTTTAAATCTTTGAAAATGATTGTAAAGTAATGCAAATGTAATGCAAAGTAATGGTCATTACATGCCTTTTACAGCAAGTAATGCATTACATTTCCATTACATGTAATGCAAAAATGGTCCATTACACATTACATAACCATTACATGGAAAATGGATGCATTACATTACTCATTACCATTACACATTACCATTACCCCAGGCCTGCCAGTAGTAGCTTAGCACAGTTGCTTTCCCAGCTTTTGGCGTTGACCTTGATTTTCTGGTTGAGTGACTTTGATTATTTTTATTGCATAAATTAGCAATGTTTAGGTTCTATAAACATCTTTTGATCTCAGAAACTGAAAATCCATGTAAATTCAAAATATAGTGGAAGTAAGAAAGAATAATTGTTTCTGATAGTGCCGGCAGGCGAGACATACTTAAGTGTTAACTCTTGTTATATTTTGTGTTCTTCGTGCTGTTCTCGTTCATTTTTACTGGTTTAGGTGTTGCCTTTTCTGACCTTTGACATTCGAATGCTCCATTGGTGCCTCTTTGGTTATTGTCCTCCTTCACGGGATTCAACACGCTAAATTGGCAACGCAATAACGTAGCACGTGATATCACTGTCGTTACGACTTCGTTGCTGATTGCTAGTCCAATGTTTTTTGTTTGTTTGTTTTTTTTTCGTGTTGATGTTGTCGGAGTTGACTGATTTTGTTGTTGGCTTTTCGGACTTTGGAGATTCGCATGCCCCAATGGCACTTATTTGCTTCTTAATAACGTCATGGAAAAACGTTTTCTTACTACCATACAACGTTTCTACTTTTCAGCTAGTTGTAGATTGTACGAAAGGTTTGCCGAGGGTTTGTCACTTTCTGAGTGCATTGGCTGATTGTGCGTACATGTATAATAGTATGTCTTGTGAGTTTGGTTCAATTTTTCTCTGGTTTGTGGTCGTACCTTTTTGCATGACATACAAAGGTCTGTGTTATGAGTGTCGTGTCATTGATACGGTATGCCAAAACAAGTCAATTTGTTGTTTCGCTCGTGTCCTGATTATGACAAAAATCAATCAATAAATCGTTAATCAGTTGTAGAAAAACACAATAAAACTTCCGAGAAAAGTTTGTTCAATGTCGTTACATGTGAAGTTGATCATCAACATTTTAGTCCCCCGCTGCAAACGTGGAGCGGTAACATAGAAATCCCTGCGTCAGTCACACCTTTTTCGTAAAAGACTTCGCCGCTACACATGTACTACTATTCGTTGACAATATTTGGTATGCAGCTTAATGTAGTGGTCTTGTATGGTGGGATGCGTTTCAAGAATTGTCGCGTCTCTACTTGGAATTTTAAGGGACAAAATGATTTCTTAGCTACTAGTTTTTCGATATTTGGTATGAATCTTCAGGAATGGATATCTTATTACGGAATGCGTTTCCATGTTGGCTTGACGCTTATCTGTTTAATGAGCGCGGTAAACCCAGGAATTCTGTTCTTGTATCATTGTTTACCTTAACTTCTCTCGGTGTAAAAAAAATCGATCACGTTAAAGAAACTACATTTATTTACACTGCATTACGTCAAAAATGATGAGCTCAAATGCAAAGGTATATTACAAAAAAAAAATGCATGTTATTTTTTTAATTGACTGCCATGTCTAAAAATATTCCTTTTCAAACCCTTTCAATTGCCACTTTGCTGAGCTTCACCCACTATAGATCCTGATCATGTACTATGCAACATACCATAGTTTTAATCTAAAAGTAACTACATGTACGGATGCGCAAAACCAAATAATCTACACAATGGTAATGTTAAAAAAGACAAAACAAAGTTTCACTTTACATGCCTCTTTTTAGGTTACTGGGTGGGTTTACAGAAAATCAACAATGAGTGGATCTGGGCCAATTCTAGTGCCGCGTTGACATATAATAATTGGTACCCAGAGGAACCAAATAACGGGGAAGCGTTACATGATTTGTGTGTGCATCTTCCGCACCATTATGGTTTTAAATGGAATGATTTCTTCTGTTCTAGATCGGAGTACTTTATTTGCGAGATAGGGTCAGTTTACTGCAAACCATTTTTAGCTCACCTGACCTGATGGTTCATGTAAGCTATTGCCACCACTTGGCGTCCGTCCGTTAACCTTTTCAAACGTTATTAACTCTTCTAACACCATAAATCTAATTGCAATCAAACTTGGTACAGTTGTTTTTATGGTATATGCGCAACAAAATTATCGTTTAGACTTTTGATTTGTAAAAACATGGCCATCATGCTAAAAATAGAAATAGCGGTAAATTGCAGTTTCTTTCAAATAACAGATATCAAAAATCAGACATAGGGTCCAAGTTGTAGGATCCTTCCTTTTAGGACCTAATCCCCTTAAAGCGTCAAAATTGTCCATTTTCATTGCCTTCCTCTGTTGTATTGCAAACCGTAAAAACTAGAGAACAAAACTTTGATTTAAAATGACTTCTTAGTAAGTTAAGCCCTACAAAAATTCAATATGATAGAAGATTTTAATTGACCACTTATAGAAATTATCACCCCTTAAATGTCTAGGTTACCTTTTATGCATTATACATGTAGCTGTTAAAACTTGAAAGAAAAAAAGCTTTTTATTGCTAAAGTGTTCAACTAATTTAACTCTACACCCTTTTAGTTTAGTTAATCGATGTTGTCAGATGACCCCTTATTAAACTTATAGCACTTTCAATGTAAAAAAAGCATTTAAGTCTGGTGAGCGATTCAGGCTCCATGGATCCTCTTGTTACCACTACCAAACATAAAGTAGTGTAAGATTTTAAGAATATAATATTATTCAATTGTTTAAAAGTGCTTTTATACTTTTACTGTGCATCCATTCCAGATTCGGACATTAGCATTGACAAATATAAATCTTATATTTGAATCATCCATAGCCTTTTGTACTTTTTTCTCAATATTCCTATATATTATGGCTCACAACTGTAATAATGTTTGAGTTGATACTGTACAAAGTCAGGCCCATTGCGATCTTCCAATTTCTCTTCTCTCTAAGACATTTGAGATTGATCCTCCAAATTCGGTAGTTTTGTTATTACCTATACAGGTATTGTCTATATTAAATTACATATTGGAAGAAAATAATCTCAATCGTGTATATATTTCAGTGCATCAGACTGACGTCATTGGTTAAAAGAGAAAAACAGCATTGTTCTACAATTCGATTGTTGGTCAAGGAGAGAAAAAACTTACTCATTCTTCATGTAATGTGTGCTGTTTTTTTCCCTAATTCGGACGTGTTTTGCACTCATAAACGATTATTTTTTAATTCCTTTTAATGAATAAAGAACTATTTAACAAACAAAAAAACAAAACTATTGCACATCAGACACATCTATATGTCTGTAAATGTAACTGTTTAAAAATATAAACATTAAATCTTAAATGTACACGTAGACCCAAATTTAATACTAAATCTAACTTAAGAATGTTGGCAAATCCGTTGAGATTTTTTTATATTTTTCGGAATTCTCAGGTATTTTCCGCGTCAAAATTTAGGAAACAATTTCTTTTTCACAGGCACTTAAAACCAAAATAATGACTGGCACTGCCATGTACATTTTTAAATTTGATTTAATATGACTGATGCCGACTGCTATGTGCCACAACTAATTTGTTTCATGTTGATTTTATTTTATGCAATTGATATTGATAAATAAAGTGAAATAAAGAAAAAAGTTGCAGTAAGTGTCCTGCCTGACTTTGCAAACATAAGCTCTGTGGACTTTATTAATGGCACTCACTTTGTTACCACGTGTTCTAAAATAAATATATAATATATTTTACTCATTAACACTATCGCAACTGACACCATGATGATACACCTCACAACAATTACTTATAATAAATATATATTTATTTTTACTCAATATATAAACTTTAAGATGAAGTTTGCATTTTCTGACAGCCTTGAAAAACTTATTACATTGAACATAAAAGGCGTTTATAGTTTTGCTTTAAAGTGGCTTAAAATTAAGCATTGAAAGGCACCGAGAACAAACAATAAACGAGTAGTCGGTAGAATAAAACGAATCTAATAGATATATGGCACTGCAGATACAAATAAAGAGCTAATAACAAAAATAAACGATCGGGGGCATCAAATAGGATTTTAAATCTTTTTTCTATGATAAATAAGCTTATATTTTTTTAGTTTGTTTTCAGTCATCTATGTTTATGGACTTTGTTTCTTATTTTTGGTTCTTCTAGATGACAAGATGGCGTCCTTGTATTTTGGTTTTGGACAAGGTGGTGTGTTTGGGTGAAGTACCACCTTACAAAACCGAAATGGTCTAAATATCAATTGAAACATGTGTCAAATCACTGAACTTTTCTCCTTCGCATTTTGCGGTATACTTTGTGCGCATGCGCTCTCTCAATCTTTTTGTACTAGACAGATCTTGTTTGCACTAAACTTTTCCGTCCCTACATGTACCAACCTCTCCTATTTTTCCTGTCGTTCTCAATTTCCTGCTCCTTTGTTTCCTTTTCTTTCATCGTCATCATTTCATGTTCATGTTCATCGCCTTTAAATAACCTATTTAGTGTTGCCAGAGCGCAAAACATCAAGTCAATTGTTTAGCTGTGATAAAAATTTAAAAGAGTGAGTAAGTGAGTTGGTGTTTTACGCCCGTGCAACGCTATATAGGTTATTTACAGGCGATGAACATGCAAAGGATGATAAAATGAACATGAAATACAAATGACAACAAAGTTCCAGTCAATAAATTTTGTTACGCCTGACGCGCGTTTCGTCTATTCAAGACTCATCAGAGGCGCTCTACCAAAAATATTGAAAATGCCAAACACTTTATGATTATGAAGAGCATTGAACAGTAAAACCAAAAATACCAAACTGGGGAACTAAATTATTACTAAGATGATCAACCTATGTCTGGGGTAGGAAGAACGTTAGGGTTTAAACAATTTTGAAATTTAAACGGATATTTTAAAGCTTTGATCATGCACAATGTGTTCTCCAACACATAAGTGTTGGTGCCGGAGCGGGCTAACCTCGGGGAAATTAAACTCCACCAGCAGAGCTAACCTTCACGGGTGTTCGAAATACAAATGACAACAAAGTTCCAGACAATAAATTTTGTTACGTCTGACGCGCGTTTCGTCTATTCAAGACTCATCAGAGGCGCTCTACCAAAAATATTGAAAATGCCAAACACTTTATGATTATGAAGAGCATTGAACAGTAAAACCAAAAATACCAAACTGGGGAACTAAATTATTACTAAGATGATCAACCTATGTCTGGGGTAGGAAGAACGTTAGGGTTTAAACAATTTTGAAATTTAAACGGATATTTTAAAGCTTTGATCATGCACAATGTGTTCTCCAACACATAAGTGTTGGTGCCGGAGCGGGCTAACCTCGGGGAAATTAAACTCCACCAGCAGAGCTAACCTTCACGGGTGTTCGAAATACAAATGACAACAAAGTTCCAGACAATAAATTTTGTTACGTCTGACGCGCGTTTCGTCTATTCAAGACTCATCAGAGGCGCTCTACCAAAAATATTGAAAATGCCAAACACAGTATGATTATAAAGAGCATGATGATGATGATAAATGCAATATGGGGGTGGGATGGGAAACAAAGGACCGGTAAATTTTGAAGAACCACAGGAAAAGGGGAGAGGTGGGTAGGGGCGGAAAACTTTGCCTATGTGGTGCACTACCTGGTGGTCCACAAAGGGGTCTTTTACGTGCATGAAGCGTGGCACTCTCCACACACATTGGCCTTCTATGGTCGGCGGTCAGAGTTTCCGTATGATAGACCTGACAATCCCCACGGAAGAGGGCCACCCTATTCAGCCACCTAGGGTACACACTTGTCGCTCTGTGGGCTGAGCACTGACCCGACGTCAGAATCCCAAGACCCTTAGTCGCCTTTAACGACAGGCTAGGCTCTGCTGCAGGCCTATTTAAAAGATAATACACTTGACACTACTGAATCGTAAATACTGAAATTGAACTCAAACTATTTACACTCCTAACCAAATAACATGTCCAGTGTAAACAACAACTGTTAAGTAAATTGTCAGATCAATTAAGAGATTTGTAGTTTTACAAGTAAGGTCTACACATCTATATTATACCACAAAGATTATATGAAAGTTTTATGAAAACCAACTGAGGGGCTTGAGAGGAGTTGTGGTCAAACAGCTAAGTCCATGTTATGCTACAGGAAACCCCAAAAATCATTGGTGTCAAATTTTTTTAAGATGAGGTGCACATCTACACTATGTCAGAATGATTGTGTTAAAGTACCATGAAAATCCACCAAGGTTAAGGAGAAGTTGCGGATAAGAGATGGGGCACCCGTAGGTGTCACTGAAGGACGGACGGACGGACAAGCCGGAGGTATAATAAATATGTTTAAATTTAATGTCAAAAGTCTAAAAGGGCAACGACAAAACTAGTTATAAAACACGAACAAGAACAGCACGAATAAACAAAATATGGAAACACAAAACCAACTGAACAGCATTCTATAACGCGAAAGCAGAATTCGACATAAATGTTTACCGGATATATTAATAAAACAGTGTCGCGTGCCCCGAAAATGTCAACGATTTTCCTAAGCTTAGGTCGTCGTGGATTTTGTCACGGAATCCACCTAACAAGCTGTCTTTTTAAGTCGAAGATCGAATGCTTAATTCTTTATCTGTACTCTTATGAATCTTTAGTTTCCTGCATTTAGCCCGCCTATGGTCAGGTCTGGCTCCAAGTTGCCTTCTGATATATGGTGTCTTCAGTGGTTAACTATTTTATCTTTCAACTAAACGGTATCAGTTGGGCCTCAAAAACTAGTTTAACGCCGCCACAATTTATATGTGCCTGTTCTTAGCAAGGAATAGTTGTCAAAGCTTTTGTTTGTCTCTGTCATCTATCTGGTTAATGTTCTATGTTCAAAAATGGGTCTCTCGTTGATAATTTAGACTTATGTATTGTATTTTTAGTCTTGGGCCAATATAAGACGACGGGCAGCGACCTATGGTCTTGTTGAAGACTTCTGGCTGTTTTCCATTGTGATTTTTTAAATTCCTGTTTCTTTATGTTTTTTTGAATTCCGTACAACATCTCTTTATCGTTTATCAGAATGAACTAAAAGGTCTTGGTTTAATCCAAGCTTATTTCTTATTAGACTATCACTTTTCTAATTATACACACGTTTCTAATTATACACAAGTATAACGGACAAAGCGTTTTTAAACTTTAAACTTTAAAAGTATTGCAAGGTAAGGTTTTGTTTGCAGGTATTGTACTGTATGCACATCATGTTGTTATCTGTTAACTTCTTGTTTTTGATCCTTACTTTTCTAAAACAAAATGCTACTCTTTAAGAGCTTTCTTTGACATTCCGATCCCGGACTTGGGTGTGAAAAGAATAGTCCCGCAGCCACCTGTACAGCTTGTCGTGAGCGGCCACTAAACGGGTCAGCATGTTTGCAGGGAGCTGTGTCGGGGGAGGACGGGTTCCTGGTCCACCAGTGTGGGCCTTGGTCATAACTTCTAGACAGATGGTCAGATTCGGCTCGGTCTAATCAATCGGCTGGTCAAATCAAGCCCTGTAGATCTTGGTGTCCGTCATCGTCGTCTTCGTAAGTGAGTGAATTGGTGTTTTGCGAACTTGCGACATTAGAATATATGTTGTTGAGAGGCTATGAAGATGAAAGGATAATAAAATGAACATGAAATGATGGTGATATATATGACAAAAGGGGGTGAGATGGGAAACAAGGAAACAGCAAATTTTGCAGAACCACAGAAACAGGATTGTTACACGTAGCAAATGTCCCCCCGCCACCGCATTTAAGTTGAAAATAAACTAAAGTTTAAAGAATTAAAATGGTGTTGCGATGTGATTACCTATATATCATGGCGAACAATCCTTCAAAATTCAACAAAATCTGTGCTTAAAAAGTGTGAGCGCGAGAGAGTTGGTGTTTTACGCCCTTTCAACGCAATATAGGTCATTTAAAGGCGATCAACATAAAAGGGGTGATAAAATGAACATAAAACGATGATGAGAATGAATGAAACAAGGAATAGTAAATTTTGAAGAACCACAGGAAAAGGCGAGAAGTGGGTAGGGGCGGAAAATTAAGCCTATGTGGTGCACGACTTAGTTTAAACATATTTCTTTATACTGGAATGGGAAACAAGCTTAATGCTTCTATAAATCCCTCTCCAGTTTGCAGTTTGCGAGCGCGGCCTTTGTAGCGGCCCCCATAGACCCTACTCTTATCGAACTTTAATGTGCACAAGGTATTGCTCTCCCCATACACGGGACAACCTTTTTTCGTCCCTTCCGAAGGACTAGCATCGTTTCTTGAGACCATCCTCGCAAATAGTGTCAAGAGAGAGTCGGAAATCGATCCATGAAATTTTCACCCCTGACAAGGAACGAACCACGAACCTCGGTGTTAGCGCGACGCGTTAACCACTTCACCACCGATTCATAGATTTGCATATCAGCCTAATCAAAAACAGGAAGTAGACGTCCGACGGGTCTAAAAAATCGGTTAGGACGTACAGTATGTCATACTGAACCATCCTACCAAGTTTCAAATCATTCCCATTTACGGTTTCTGAGACAAGTCCGAACGTATTTTCATACGTTTGGACGGACACAAGTAAAACTTAATGCCCCCCGACATCTGGCGGGGGCATAATTAAAGGTAAAAACTCAAAATCCTCAGTAAACATCTGAATGTTGGCAATTCCACTATAAAACTGAGATATTTTTTAAACATTCATCTTCATCTAATAACAAACCTGACTTTCAAAAATTGAACTCTAATTCCATCCCGTTAAGGTTCTGGGTGGCGAATATGACCACAGCAGCTACAATGTAGCGCTAATCTTGTCGGTAAAAATATACTAAAGAGCACGCATAACCCTGACATCGCGTCGAGCGACTGGGATGGGTGCCCCAAGTGGTTGAATGGGGAAGCCCTGTGGATGTCATTATAAATGCAGCCATCGTCAAGTAAATTCAGAAGTATCATAACTGTCTTCCAATTTCTTTCATTCCTTGGAGACAAACACCTTTATAAAGAGGGTTATGTCACGAACCTTTATTTTATTTCATGTTATGTCCCTTATATACTGTTTTTATTTGCTACATACTTGTTGTTTAAATATACTAAACTTGTTTTTTTTTAACTCTGGAACATATCACCTAAATAATAGACATTTACCTGAGATACATCCAGGTGTGAACTTTTTCAAATTATCGTTAATATTGTTATGTCGCGTACACTTATTCCGCATTTCATTATCTTCTATTTCACTATATATAAATTTCCTCGTGACTAAGTTTTTGTACAATAGCCAGATTTTTTCCTATAAGCCCGGTTTGGTCTTGCAGAATTCCGACCAGTACCTCCCCACCGCCTCCAGCGAAAACGAAGATACATTTGTACTATGGAGCAGCCGAACTTATGGTTGTGTGTCATTGACTAGACGACCAATGGTACATCGTCTTTATAGTCGCTGGAAAATGTCTCGTTTCTTGCACTTTAAAAGAACCATGCTGCAGAAGGTCCCGTTGGATCTCTATGTAGGAGGCTAAATACACATCACTACTTTTACAAGTGACAGTCAAAAACCTTCCTCCACGATTGACCTTGTGTCTCCATTTCTTTTGAGTAATGCAATAGAACTAACTAACTTTTAATTCCAACAACTCTGAAAGCAACAATTCTCCTTTCTCGTTCGAAGAGCTGAAAACATCTTTAAGGAAAGCCCAAGACACGGCATAACATCCATGATCAACTCTTAAACATGTTCCTGGTATACCAATCAATGCTCTTTTAAGCAATGAATGACCTATGGTTAAACGGAAAATTTCATGAAATATGGAAGCTCGCTGGTGTTGTTCCTATCCCTAAACCAGGGAAGGATAACACAGATTTTTCCAGCTATCGTCCGATAGCATTAACAATTTTTTTTTCATTTAAAACATTGCCTATCTGTTAAAGCGGAGTTGAAATGGCTTACATTTGCATATCTTTTCAAGACCCAATTTTACATTAAGTATTTTGTATTAATTTATCGTTTGAAGTCTAGTTGTGATTATTTACATTAAAAAATATGCATACCAATTTAAACAAAGTTGTGATGGCTTAAATTTACATTCACCCAGTTGTGGTGGCTCAACTGTACATTTGCATATCAGTTGAAGCATAGTTGTAATGGCTAAACTGTACGTTTGTGTATCTATTAAAGACGTCCCGTGCGGGGCCCGGGAGGCGAAAAGGCCCGCAGCAGCGCTAAGCTTGTCGGTAAAAGTCCACTAAAGAGCGCTCAGAAACCTGACATCGGGGTCAGGCCGCTTTGCCCACAAAGCGACTGGGATGTGTGCCCCAGGTGGTTGAATGGGGCAGCCCTGACATCGAGAGATGCGGGGTCGTCAGGCGATAATGCGGAAAACCTGACCGCAAACCATAGTGGTGCACCGTGTTGGGAAAAATGTCACGTTCCTCGCACGTTAAAGAACCCTGCTGCAGGTCTCGGTAAGAGTAGGACCCGTAGGATCCCCATGCAGGAAGCTAAATTTCCCGTCCCTACCCATCACTCCTTTTTCCAGTGGCAGTCAAAACTATCCTACCCGATTGGCCTTGTGTCCCCATTTCCTCCACTTCATCATCATTTCATGTTAATTGTATCACCATTTGCATGTTCATCTCCCGGATATAGCCGAAATCGTGCTGCTTGGGAGTAAAGCAATAACTAACTAACTAACCAATCTATTAAAGCCTGGCTGTGATGGCTTAACTTTACATTTGCGTATCTATTAAAGCCTGGTGGCTTAACTATATATTTGCGTATCTATTAAAGCCTTGTTGTGGTGGCTTAAATTTGGCGGATTACTATGGTTTCGAAAACAATGCTTATTTGGTGGTATTTATCATGTTTATGCTGATTTGGACCTACCATGCAGTCGAGACTAAAATTCAATGAATGATTTTCCTTCATTGTTATATTGTCAACTTGTTGATTTTGGCCAATTTCACTTTTCGATTTAAGCTATGACAAATCATCCAACGAATCAGTTTTTTTTTTGTTTTATTTCATTTATACCGAGCTACAATAGCAGAATTACTTATAAAAAAAATCAAACAAGCACAAAATAACAAGAAAAATCATACAAGAAAAGTTCAATACAAACAATTTTCAAATACATTTTAAAGCCTATGCGATGTGAAAAATGTGCATATACAATAAAATATACATCCTCGGAAACCCAGGGGTTCTTCTTTCGTTTACGCATTGAACAATGAATGATGAATGACTATGCGAAAGAAGAAAGAAGCAGAGGTTATAATGGGGTATCCGAATGTCAAAAGTCCGGAAGGGCAGAGACAAAACCAGTAAACACCCACAAGAACGGGACAAAAACAGACATGTAAAACATGGAAGCACAAAACAACTCAATAACAATCAACATCGCGAACTCCAGTCGAAACAGTCCCGTGCGGGGCCCGGGTGGCGAATAGGCCCGCAGCAGAGCCTAGCTTGTCGTAAGAGGCGACTAAGGGTCTTGGGATTCTGACGTCGGGTCAGTGCTCAGCCCATAGAGCGACCAAGTGTGTACCCTAGGTGGCTGAATAGGGTGGCCCTCGTTCGCGGGGGTTGTCAGGTCTATAATACGGAAACCCTGACCGCCGACCATAGTGGGCCAACGTGTGTGGAGAGTGCCACGCTTCATGCACGTAAAAGACCCCTTTGTGGACTGCCAAGTAGTGCACCACATAGGCTAAATTTTCCGCCCCTACCCACCTCTCCCCTTTTCCTGTGGTTCTTCAAAATTAACCGGTCCTTTGTTTCCCATCCCACTCCCATATTTCATTTGTCATCATCATTTCATGTTCATTTTATCACCCTTTTCATGTTCATCGCCTGTAAATAACCTATATAGCGTTGCACGGGCGTAAAACACCAACTCACTCACTCACTCACCAGTCGAAACAAGAGTGAACTCAGGTGAAGCCTTGGGTTTCCGAGGATGTAAAATATAATGACAATCAAATTTAACACAATATTACAACTAATTATAGAAAAATTAATATTTTTATATGTTTACATCTTTAATTTTGTAAAAGTCTAGAGTAGGGTTTCCAGAGCATTAATGGTTTTGTTTAAAACTGATGTGATAAAGAGATATCGACAGAGAGTTCTCCATATCAGGCACCATATAATTCCTCGACATATATTATCGTCTTGGCTGACGCCTCGCCCTAACATAGGAGTCTCTAAATGATAATGGGCCTAATGCAACTGTTCATCCATGCAGAAAAAGGTTACAGCCAGTATCTGAACCATGCATCTTGTTTAGAATCCCTATGTACGGTACAACTTTTATACTACTTTGGTTAAAAAGATACCTGTCTGATAGCGGTAATGGACTTGAACCATTTTTTTGTAAGTGGCTATCCATGCAGAAAATAAGGGTCACAGCAAGCATCCGAAGCATCCATCCGTAGGTATACCAATATGGTTGATGTGGCACATATCAGTAAGCGGAAATTGACTTTAACCTTTCTTCTATGAGTGGAAATCCATGCATAAAATAAAGGTTACAGCCAGCATCCAAAGCTAACATTGGGCTTAGCATCACAAAATGCACCTGCCATACAACATGCATATGGTGAATGAGGCACTTGTCAGTAAGAAGTAATGGACTTGAAACTTTTTCTGTTAGTGGTTATTCATGCGGGAAATACAGGTCACAGTCAGCATCCGAATCATGCATTGCGGCATGATTGCGCTTAGCATCACAAGGTGCACCTTTCATACAGAAAGGTTAACGTGACACTTGTCAGGAAGCGAGAATGGACTTTAACCATTTTAAGCTCACCTGACCATGTGAGCTATTGTCATCACTTGGCGTCCGTCCGTCGTCCGTAAACTTTTTTAAACGTTAACTCCTCTGACACCATAAGTCCAATTGCAACCAAACTTGGTATGGTTGTTTATTAGCATTCGGTGCTTAGAACTAATGTGGGGATTCTTGATTCGTCGTAAAACATGGCCGCCATGGCTAAAAATAGAACATAGGGGTAAAATGCAGTTTTTCGCAAATAACTCCAAAACGGCTACAGATATCAAAATTCTGGCAGGGTAAAAGTGATCAGCACCTCAAGATCTACCTACCCTGAAAGTTTGAAGAAAATCCAACAACCCATGAAGGAGTTATTGCCCTTTTTGTGGATTTTTTGCAAATTGTGCACCTGTTTAGCTCAATATCTTGAAAACTATACTACATATTTGAGAAATTTAAATTGCATGTTGTTTAGCACATCAAGATCTACAAAATATGTTTAGGGTCAATGTTGTAGGACCTTTCCTTTTAGGAGTTATTGCCCTTAGAACGTCAAAATTGAGCATTTTAACAGCATTTTCTCATTACATTTAAAACGTAAACTCCTCTGACACTTTAAGTCCAATTGGAACCAAACTTAATATAGTTGTTTATTAGCATTTGGTGTAAAGAACTGATGTGGGGATTTTTGATTGGTCGTAAAACATGGCCGCAGTGGCTAAAAATAGAACATAGGGGTAAATGGCAGTTTTTTGCAAATAACTCTACAATGGTGACAGATTTTAAAGTTTTAATAGGAACAGAAGTGATCAGCATCACAAGATCTACTAGCTCTGAAATTTTGAAGAAAATCCAACAACCCATGTAGGAGTAATTGCCCTTTTTGTGGATTTTTTTTACAAATTTTGCACCTGTTTAGCTCAATATCTTGAAAACTATACAAGATATTTGAGAAATTTAAATTGCATGTTGTTTAGCACATCAAGATCTACAAAATATGTTTAGGTTCAATGTTGTAGGACCTTTCATTTGAGGAGTTATTGCCCTTAGAACGTATTTAGCATTTAAAAAGCATTTCCTCATTACATTTAAAACGTAAACTCCTCTGACACTTTAAGTCCAATTGGAACCAAACTTGATATTGTTGTTTATTAGCATTAGGTGTAAAGAACTGATGTGGGGATTTTTGATTGGTTGTTAAACATGGCCGCTGTGGCTAAAACTAGAACATTAGGTTAAACTGCATTTTTTTGCTAATAACTCAAAAAGGGTGACAGATTTTTAGATTTTGATTGAGTACAAAAGTGATCAGCAACTTAAGATCCACCATATTGTCAGATGACCCCCTTATTAATCTTATGACCCTTTCAACGTCAAATAGATTTTGCCTAATAACCTTTACTTCAGGCACATATGTCAGGTGAGCGATTCAGGCTCCAGGGAGCCTCTTGTTGTAAATGGTCATGTGCATGCTGAAAATATAACTCAAACCAGTATCTGAAGCATGCATTTTGTAATGCATTATTAGATGTATCTATTATACCCATTTGGTTGATGTGGCGCTTGTCAGTAGGCAGTAATAGACTTTAACCATTATTCTGTGAGTACAGGGATGGGGACAATTACTTTTAAATGTATTTGATTATTTTCAATTACATTACACTTTTACTCAATTTCATTACAATTGCAATTACATCCATTTTAGAAAAGTAATTGATTAATTTCAATTACTTTTGCAAAGTAATTGATTTAATTGCAATTACATTTTGTATAATAAGACATTTACGTCTGTATATTAACATCATTTATTTACATCGACTTAGCAATTAAGTCTGATATGAAATTCAAATTTCATAACAAGTGTTTTAAATGGCATTTGTCTTGATCATCATAAGTAATTCGAATGTGTTGTCTGCCATTCGACATCTTTCAGGTCGGAATGTTTTTCCAGCCATGCTAAACAGACGCTCAACTGGAGCTAAGCTGGCTGGTACACCAAGATACTTCTCAGCAAGTTCGGCCAGTATTGGGTACTTAGCATTGTTCTTTTCCCAAAACTTAAAAGGACAAACAGACACGTCTTCACATTCATCAGAGGTGTAATTGTCAATTTCAGTATTGTATCCTGAAACATGTCCTAACTTTGAATTGGTTGGGGTCAAAGAGGGGAGAAAGCTAAAAAAGACATTCTTCTTTGGTACCCTTGAAGTCGTGACTTTAAATGACTTCCCCAGTAGTATCAAGAGACTTTGAGTTCACCTTTTGAACACTTTTTTCAATGAAATGTGGTCAAAAATGAAATCAAATGAAATTGGGTGACCGTTATTAATTAGAAAGTTTTCCTGTAGAGTCTCATTTACATGTATGCCGAGGGCTTGGATATATTAAAGCATAAAACCATTTGGATATACAATATATATTGTTACATGTAGATCATTGATTTAATGACTTATGATCATAATACTAATTTAAATTTTTTTTAATTGTTTTAAGAAAATTAATATGCATGTACAATTTGCTAAAGATTCATTCTCTAAATTGCATGTTCTTGCTCACTCATACCCGTGCGGGTTCCGGGTGGCGAATAGGCCCGCAGCAGCGCTAAGCTTGTCGGTAAAAGTCCACTAAAGAGCGCTCAGAAACCTGACATCGGGTCAGGTCGCTTTGCCCACAAAGCGACTGGGATGTGTGCCCAAGGTGGTTGAATGGGGCAGCCCTGACATCGAGAGATGCGGGGTCGTCAGGCGATAATGCGGAAAACCTGACCGCAAACCATAGTGGTGCACCGTGTTGGGAAAAATGTCACGTTCCTCGCACGTTAAAGAACCCTGCTGCAGGTCTCGGTAAGAGTAGGACCCGTAGGATCCCCATGCAGGAGGCTAAATTTCCCGTCCCTACCCATCACTCCTTTTTCCAGTGGCAGTCAAAACTCTCCTACCCGATTGGCCTTGTGTCCCCATTTCCTCCACTTTATCATCATTTCATGTTCATTGTATCACCCCTTTCATGTTCATCTCCCGGATATAGCTGAAATCGTGCTGCTTGGGAGTAAAGCAATAACTAGCTAACTAACTAACTTGCTCACTCATGTCATTGAAAGACATCCCTACAGTTTTTTTAAGCAATCACTACAAATGGTAGATCTATGGTATTGGTGACATTTTTTGTGACAATGTAATTGAAAAGTAATTGCAATCAATTACTTAATTACATTTTTTTTCAAATGTATTTGATTATTTTTAATTACATGTAATTGAATTTTTTTTCAATTGCAATTACTTTCAATTTCTTCAGAAAATGTAATTGATTGCAATCAATTGCAATTACCGATTTCAAATACCGGTGTGAGTAGTCACCAATGTGTAAAAAAGAGGTCACATTCAGCATCCGAATCATGCATTGTGCTTTGCACCATTTGGTGCATCTACGACTCAATATGGTTAATATTGTACTTTTCAGTATTTGGAAATGAATCTTCGCCACTCTTCCGAAAGTGGATTCGGACGCCAATGCTCAGGGTATCACAAAATCCCTTCATTTTCATGAGGTGAGTTTGAACGGTGTTTAATTGCGTCCATGTTTGCAAACCGTTGGTGCAAATTTATGTATAAAGTGGGACAAAAATATGTTTTTATATATATGCCATGGCTTCAATCAGACCAGAAGTTTAGACGCTTTATTTTGGGAGGCAGAATGCATCTGAAATCATGCTATAATCTACATTTGCATGATTCTGTCAGGTAAACACATCAAAACATTAAATATATCATTAGCTTGCATCGTCAGGTGCTGCTTTCTTTTCAAATTATGCTAATTATTTTGTTATTGAAACCCTGACCGCCGACCATAGTGGGCCAACGTGTGTGGAGAGTGCCACGCTTCGTGCACGTAAAACACCCCTTTGTGGACCGCCCACTAGTGCACCACATAGGCTAAATTTTCCGCCCCTACCCACCTCTCCCCTTTTTCCTGTGGTTCTTCAAAATTTACTGGTCCTTTGTTTCCCACCCCATCTCCATATTTCATTTATCATCATCGTTTCATGTTCATTTTATCATCCTTTTCATGTTCATTGCCTGTAAATAACCTATATAGCGTTGCACGGGCGTAAAACACCAACTCACTCACTCACTCACCCAAATCCAGCAAGATAGAAACATTATGTTAAAACAATATTTTCCTACAGCTTCCCTAGTGCATTACCTGATGTCTCAATTGTGACAAAGTTGTATGCCCGAGCTTAGGCGAGCTTTTTACACACATGCACGAAAATACAAAATACTTCAAATTTAACGGAAAACTATTTAACATTAAGTTATAGTAATTTCACGGGGAAGCGGTCCTCTCCGGTGCTCTTTTACTGACACACCGCGTCCTCAAGTGGCCGGTGGGGGTGATCTTTTACTGACACACCGCGTCCTCATGTTATGAAAGAACATAAGTGAGCACGCTCACATACCCCACGCGTCAACATTATAGACTATCTATTTCCAGTTACAAATATAAATCCTGGTTGAATCTGCATACACTGAGATAGAAAAACGGGGTTGGAATGGGAAACAAAGGAACTGCATACCTTAATGAACACTAGAAAATGGGAGCGGTGGTAAATTTGGACTATGTGGTGCACTATTGGCGGTCCACCTTTAATTGGATCTTTTACGCCGTCTCCACAAACGTTGGCATACTGTGGTTTGTGGTCAGGTGTTCCGCATTATGGCCTGACAACCCGGCATTCATTATTACAGGGCTGTCACATTCAGCATCCTGGAGCTCATATCCGATTCGCTTTGTGAAACTAAGCAGCCTGACCTGATGTCAGGTTTTTGAGCGCTTTTTGGCGGGCTTTTACTGACAAGCGCAGCATTGATGCAGGCCTATTCGCCTCCCGGTTCCCACACTGGAGAAAGCACAAGCCTTACGCAGAGAAATTGTATTTTTTCAAACAGCTGAAATAGTTCATTTATGTTTACAATCTCCTAGAACAAATGTATATATTTACCATGCAGGAGCCACAGTGAGCGTGTTTGTATTTTACTCCCTAGCAACACTATATAAAGATTAAATAGGGCGATGGGTATGACATGTATGAAAAGAATGATAAAATGAAAATATAATGATGATGAGAAATATGGAAGTGGGAGGGTGTAGATTTTAAAGACCATTTGAAAAGCCGGGCAAATGTGGGGCAGGAAATTTAGCCTGTGTTCTGCACTACTTGGCAGTCCA
Source organism: Arcuatula senhousia (assembly GCA_963971305.1). Lineage (NCBI taxonomy): Eukaryota > Metazoa > Mollusca > Bivalvia > Mytilida > Mytilidae > Arcuatula > Arcuatula senhousia. The sequence goes on along the minus strand of CAXARO010000238.1, from coordinate 102,748 downwards.
CAATGACCTTAAGTGTGGCACTCTCTACACACATTGGCCAACTATGGAAATAGATCAGACTTTTCGTATTAAAGGCTCAACAACATCGCAGACGACGCAACTCTATGTAGACATTAAGGATAAACAGGTTGGTTGCTTTGTATGGTGAGCACTAACTTGAGGTAAAAATCCATAAACCTTTAAGTTAGCTGTCTCCTTATGACAAGCTTGGCTCTGTTGTGGGCCTATTTGCCACCTGGGCCCTCTATGGGACTTTTACGCTCATGATCAGTTACTCAACTTAGCACACAGAGCTTCGTAAGTGAATGAAATCCTAAATGGGATACACATTATTATAATATATTTTACATTCCATGCACTTCGCAACCGTACTGCTTGCAACTAAAAATTTATAAACACTATTGAGCTTACAACATGAAGATACACCTCACAACAATAACTTGAATGATGATAAATTAATTATACTCAATAATACAGAGCAGAACACTCCAAAAAGTTAATGCGGTTATAACAAAACAAGTACGTATATTATTAGGTTACCGAACGAAAGTGAGGGTGCTCATGGATACCCCGACCGTGGGCGTCGGCGTTCGGATCCAATAACAGAAGAATGGTTAAAGTCCATACACAATTACTATACTGTAAAGTGCCACATCAACTGTGTTGGTATGGTAGATGCACTTATTTTTGCATGCTTCGGATGCTGTCTGTGACCTACATTTTCCGCATGAAAGACCACTTTTAGAAGAATGGTTAAAGTCCTTTCCCACTTACTGACGAGTGCCACATCAACCATATTGGTTTGGTAAGTGCACCCAGTGAAGCTAAGTACACTGATGTAGGCTTCAAATGCTGGTATTGACCTATATTTTTTGCATGAATGATAATTACAGAAGAATGGTTTAAGTCCATTTCTGCTAACAGGCAAATACCACATCAAACAAAATTGGTATGGAAGGTGCATCTAGGGATGCTTAAACAAGATGCATGGTTCAGATGCTGGCAGTGAACTTTTGTTTCTGAATGGATGAGCGCTTAAAATTTTGAAAAGTCGATTCCCGCTTAGTGATAATAAATTGCGACCTATTAGGTCGCCGTTATTTCTAACGCGGCTCTGCTCCCTAAAAATAGATTTGGGGAATCCTCGGATATATCTAATTAACCAAAAAGAACAGATATGGATCACAATTTAACAATTTACTTGTATAAATTAAAAAGACAACAAAGTTCCAGACAAAAAATTTTGCTGACGCGCGTTTCGTCTATTCAAGACTCATCAGAGGCGCTCTACCAAAAATATTGAAAATGCCAAACATTGTATGAATATGAAGAGCATAGAACAGTATAACCAAAAATACCAAACCGGGGAACCAAATTATTACTAAGATATTCAACCTATGTCTGGGGTAGGAGGAACCTTAGGGTTTAGACAATTTTGAAATTTAGACAAATAATTTAAAGCTTTAATGTATTCTCCAACTCAAAAGTGTTTGTGCCGGAGCGGGCTAACCTCGGGGAATTTAAACTCCACCAGCACTGCTAACCTTCACGTGTGTTCGAAATAAAAATGACAACAAAGTTCCAGACAATAAATTTTGCTACGCCTGACGCGCGTTTCGTCTATTCAAGACTCATCAGAGGCGCTCTACGAAAAATATTGAAAACGCCAAACATTGTATGAATATGAAGAGCAAAGAACGGTATAACCAAAAATACCAAACTGTGGAAGAGAAAGGGATAAAGAAAATGAAATAAAAGGGGGAAAATTCTAATTATGTTATGAATATCTACTATGCAACTTAAACTGTTTTAGCTTCGATTATGAAATTGATTCGTCTTATTCATATATATTTTGCTCGCTATATTAGTTGGCATTTAAGCCGTGGGTACTGGCTTTACCGAACAAACGTACAAATGTACATGTACTTTGTGTAACATCGACTGGCACGTCAGAATAAATGATTGAAATATATAAAAAAAAAAAACATGTCGATCTATTGCGTCTACTGTTATTTCAAAGGCCTAACATTAAAATGATCAGTTTAACAGACGGTAAGGAATAGTGTCTTGTTTTGGTAATTAAAAATTATATGGTTCATTATCTCATAGATATAATTTACATAGATATGTATATAATTTTTCATCGGTTGAAAAAAAACACCATGTTTTCGCATGAAACCAATTATTTCTCTTTGTGTAACATGTTTAAAACTTTTACCTGTTAAACAGTTATTAAACCATTCAAAATAAAATGTTGAAATAAAAAAAAGGTTTGCCGAGTATGTAACTTGAATACTTCAACAAGTCGTCGCATTTAACTTTACAAAAAGAACTGAGCTAATTCACCATTTAAAAAGAGAACAGATTACATGTAGTATATGGAAAATTGGTGTTACACAAATAAACGGCGCCGCAGATCGTTATCTAGGTATAGTCACGACGTATATGAATACGGAAACGCTTTGTAAATAAATACTGTCTGGAAGACAATATTTCTGAAGATGCTACTTTTAATCCTTTAACCACAAATTCCACTGACCGTTTGAGCTTGAAACTACTTTTAAAAATGACTTTATTAATTAAACTTTACACAAAAAACAACGATTAATTGCAAAAAAATGAAGAAAATCGTTGATAATGGGACTTTAAACTCCCCAGTCAGTCAACACAAATAAATTACTAAAGACTTTAAAATTCGAAACTGTTGATGAAATTCTCTTAATATCAACGGAATAAGATGAAATAAGAACTTGTAAAGCAAAATTAATGCATATCCATCTGATGAGCATTACATCGCCTGACGGACTCTAAACAATAAGCCCATAAGACAATGGATATTTATTATTTAACATATTTCAGGGATGGGTTCCAAAACTGAAACAATTATAAACTATAAGTATATATAATAAAACAAATGAAGTCCAGCCATTCCCCCTCTAAAATTTTTTAGTCTTTTTTTTCGTTGCATAGTTCGAAACTCTTTCCGCTTATATGGTCTACATGTTGGATGTGTGGTAAAACAAGTACTTTTTGCTGATTGATTACGCTTAAGGGATTGTCATTTTTGTCGAATATCTAACGTAGCATATCTAAATGAACATATTACATGTATAAAGAAATAAAACATGTAATAGTTATCTATATTGCTTTGTACCATAGCCCGCATATTAGTGGTAAAGGAGTATATTTAGGAAGTGCTAAAATCGGCCCCACTTTTTCACATAATCGTCAACTTTGTACTATCACAATGGATTTGGTGTAATTTAGTCACTAGATAACAAAACTTTACACATTAAATTGATTTAACATTGTGACAGCAACATGCATGATATTAATATGACGTCATAAACATGCTGAAAACTCAGAGAATATCAATATTTGCTTCAGGTCCATCACCCAGTCACGCCCTGCATATCACCCAGTCCTGCTCTATTGAACTCTATGTACATACCAGACCAAGTTTATCAACTCTGAGACCCGTAAGAGCTCCATCACCCAGTCACGCCCTGCATATCATCCAGTCCTGCTCAATAGAACTCTATCAGACAAATCAGACCCAGTATATCAACTCTGAGGCCCCTAAGAGGTGCATCACCCAGTAACGCACTGCATATCACCCAGTCCTGCTCTATAAAACTCTATGTACATATCAGACCAAGTTTATCAACTCTGAGACCCGTAAGAGCTCCATCACCCAGTCACGCCCTGCATATCATCCAGTCCTGCTCAATAGAACTCTATGTAGACAAATCAGACCCAGTATATCAACTCTGAGGCCCCTAAGAGGAGCATCACCCAGTAACGCCCTGCATATCACTCAGTCCTGCTCTATAAAACTCTATGGGCATACCAGACCCAGTATCTCAACTCTGAGGCCCCTAAGAGCTCCATCACCCAGTCACACCCTGCATATTACCCGGTCCTGCTCTATAGAACTCTATGTACATATCAGACCCAGAATATCAACTCTGAGTCCCCTAAGAGCTCCATCACCCAGTCACACCCTGCATATTACCCGGTCCTGCTCTATAAAACTGTATGTACATATCAGACCCAGCATATCAACTCTGAGACCCGTAAGAGCCCCATCACCTAGTCACACCCTGCATATCACCCAGTCCTGCTCTATAGAACTCTTTGTAAAAATCAGACACAGTATATCGATTTTGAGGCCCCTAAAAGGTCCATCACCCTGTCACGCCCTGCATATCACCCAGTCCTGCTCTATAAAACTGTATGTTCATATCGGACCAAGTTTATCAACTCTGAGACCCGTAAGAGGTCCATCACCTAGTCACGCCCTGCATATCACCCAGTTCTGCTCTATAGAACTCTTTGTAAAAATCACAGTATATCGATTTTGAGGCCCCTAACAGGTCCATCACCCTGTCACGCCCTGCATATCACCCAGTCCTGCTCTATAAAACTGTATGTTCATATCAGACCAAGTTTATCAACTCTGAGACCCGTAAGAGCTCCATCACCTAGTCACGCCCTGCATATCACCCAGTTCTGCTCTATAGAACTCTTTGTAAAAATCAGACACAGTATATCGATTTTGAGGCCCCTAAGAGGTCCATCACCCTGTCACGCCCTGCATATCACCCAGTCCTGCTCTATAAAACTCTATGTACATATCAGACCCAGTATATCAACTCTGAGACCAGTAAGAGCTCCATCACCCAGTCACAATCTGCATATCACCCAGTCCTGCTCAATAGATTTCTATGTAGACAAATCAGACCCAGTATATAAACTCAGAGCCCCCCCCGTAAGAGCTCCATCACTCAGTCACGCCCTGAATATCACCCGGTCCTGCTCTATAAAACTATGTATATATCTGACCCAGTATATCAACTCTGAGTCCCCTAAGAGCTCCATCACCCAGTCACACCCTGCATATTACCCGGTCCTGCTCTATAGAACTCTATGTACATATCAGACCCAGTATATCTACTCTGAGGCCAGTAAGAGTTCCACACCCAGTCACATCCTGCATATCATCCAGTCCTGCTCTATAGAACTCTATGTACAAATATCAAGTATATCAATTTTGAGGCACCTAAGAGGTCCATCACCCTGTCACGCCCTGCATATCACCCAGTCCTGCTCTATAAAACTCTATGTACATATCAGACCCAGTATATCAACTCTGAGACCAGTAAGAGCTCCATCACCCAATCACAATCTGCATATCACCCAGTCCTGCTCTATAGAATTCTGTATATATCAGACCCAGTATATGAACTCTGAGACCCGTAAGAGCCCAATCACCCAGTCAAGCCCTGTATATTACCCAGTCCTGCTCTATAGAACTCTATGTACATATCAGATCCAGTATATCAATTCTGATGCCCCTAAGAGCTCCATCACCCAGTCTTGCCCTGCATATCACCCAGTCCTGCTCAATAAAACTGTATGTTCATATCAGACCCAGTTTATCAACTCTGAGACCCGTAAGAGCTCCATCACCTAGTCACGCCTTGCATAAAACCCAGTCCTGCTCTATAGAACTCTTTGTAAAAATCAGACACAGTATATCGATTTTGAGGCCCCTAAGAGGTCCATCACCCTGTCACGCCCTGCATATCACCCAGTCTTGCTCTATAAAACTCTATGTACATATCAGACCCAGTATATCAACTCTGAGACCAGTAAGAGCTCCATCACCCAGTCACAATCTGCATATCACCCAGTCCTGCTCTATAGAATTCTGTATATATCAGACCCAGTATATGAACTCTGAGACCCGTAAGAGCTCCATCACCCAGTCAAGCCCTGTATATTACCCAGTCCTGCTCTATAGAACTCTATGTACATATCAGACCCAGTATATCAATTCTGATGCCCCTAAGAGCTCCATCACCCAGTCTTGCCCTGCATATCACCCAGTCCTGCTCAATAAAACTGTATATTCATATCAGACCCAGTTTATCAACTCTGAGACCCGTAAGAGCTCCATCACCTAGTCACGCCCTTCATATCGCCCAGTCCTGCTCTATAGAACTCTGTGTACAAATCAGACACAGTATATCGATTTTGAGGCCCTGTCACGCCCTACATATCACCCGGTCCTGCTCAATAAAACTCTATGTATATATCAGACCCAGTATATCAACTCTGAGACCCGTAAGAGTTTCATTACCCAGCCACACCCTGCACATTACCCGGTCCTGCTCTATAAAACTGTATGTTCATATCAGACCAAGTTTATCAACTCTGAGACCCGTAAGAGCTCCATCACCTAGTCACGCCCTGCATTTCACCCAGTCCTGCTCTATAGACCTCTTTGTAAAAATCAGACACAGTATATCGATTTTGAGGCCCCTAAGAGGTCCATCACCCTGTCACGCCCTGCATATCACCCAGTCCTGCTCTATAAAACTCTATGTTCATATCAGACCAAGTTTATCAACTCTGAGACCCGTAAGAGCTCCATCACCTAGTCACGCCCTGCATATCACCCAGTTCTGCTCTATAAAACTGTATGTTCATATCAGACCAAGTTTATCAACTCTGAGACCCGTAAGAGCTCCATCACCTAGTCACGCCCTGCATTTCACCCAGTCCTGCTCTATAGACCTCTTTGTAAAAATCAGACACAGTATATCGATTTTGAGGCCCCTAAGAGGTCCATCACCCTGTCACGCCCTGCATATCACCCAGTCCTGCTCTATAAAACTCTATGTTCATATCAGACCAAGTTTATCAACTCTGAGACCCGTAAGAGCTCCATCACCTAGTCACGCCCTGCATATCACCTAGTCCTGCTCTATAGAACTCTTTGTAAAAATCAGACACAGTATATCGATTTTGAGGCCCCGAAGAGGTCCATCACCCTGTCACGCCCTGCATATCACCCAGTCCTGCTCTATAAAACTCTATGTACATATCAGACCAAGTTTATCAACTCTGAGACCCGTAAGAGCTCCATCACCCAGTCACACCCTGCATATCACCCAGTCCTGCTCAATAGATTTCTATGTAGACAAATCAGACCCAGTATATCAACTCTGAGCCCCCCCCCGTAAGAGCTCCATCACTCAGTCACCCGGTCCTGCTCTATAGAACTCTATGTATATATCAGACCCAGTATATCTACTCTGAGGCCCGTAAGAGTTCCACACCCAGTCACATCCTGCATATCATCCAGTCCTGCTCTATAGAACTCTATGTACAAATATCAAGTATATCAATTCTGAGGCCCCTAAGAGGTCCATCACCCTGTCACGCCCTGCATATCACCCAGTCCTGCTCTATAAAACTCTATGTACATATCAGACCCAGTATATCAACTCTGAGACCAGTAAGAGCTCCATCACCCAGTCACAATCTGCATATCACCCAGTCCTGCTCTATAGAATTCTGTATATATCAGACCCAGTATATGAACTCTGAGACCCGTAAGAGCTCCATCACCCAGTCAAGCCCTGTATATTACCCAGTCCTGCTCTATAGAACTCTATGTACATATCAGACCCAGTATATCAATTCTGATGCCCCTAAGAGCTCCATCACCCAGTCTTGCCCTGCATATCACCCAGTCCTGCTCAATAAAACTGTATATTCATATCAGACCCAGTTTATCAACTCTGAGACCCGTAAGAGCTCCATCACCTAGTCACGCCCTTCATATCGCCCAGTCCTGCTCTATAGAACTCTGTGTACAAATCAGACACAGTATATCGATTTTGAGGCCCTGTCACGCCCTACATATCACCCGGTCCTGCTCAATAAAACTCTATGTATATATCAGACCCAGTATATCAACTCTGAGACCCGTAAGAGTTTCATTACCCAGCCACACCCTGCACATTACCCGGTCCTGCTCTATAAAACTGTATGTTCATATCAGACCAAGTTTATCAACTCTGAGACCCGTAAGAGCTCCATCACCTAGTCACGCCCTGCATTTCACCCAGTCCTGCTCTATAGACCTCTTTGTAAAAATCAGACACAGTATATCGATTTTGAGGCCCCTAAGAGGTCCATCACCCTGTCACGCCCTGCATATCACCCAGTCCTGCTCTATAAATCTCTATGTACATATCAGACCAAGTTTATCAACTCTGAGACCCGTAAGAGCTCCATCACCCAGTCACGCCCTGCCTATCACCCAGTCCTGCTCAATAGAACTCTATGTAGACAAATCAGACCCAGTATATCAACTCTGAGGCCCCCCCCGTAAGAGCTCCATCACTCAGTCACGCCCTGAATATCACCCGGTCCTGCTCTATAAAACTCTGTATATATCTGACCCAGTATATCAACTCTGAGTCCCCAAAGAGCTCCATCACCCAGTCACACCCTGCATATTACCCGGTCCAGCTCTATAGAACTCTATGTACATATCAGACCCAGTATATCTACTCTGAGGCCCGAAAAAGTTCCAAACCCAGTCACACCCGGCATATCATCCAGTCCTGCTCTATAGAACTCTATGTACAAATATCAAGTATATCAATTCTGAGGCCCCTAAGAGGTCCATCACCCTGTCACGTCCTGCATATCACCCAGTCCTGCTCTATAAAACTCTATGTACATATCAGACCTAGTATCTCAACTCTGAGACCAGTCAGAGCTCCATCACCCAGTCATAATCTGCATATCACCCAGTCCTGCTCTATAGAATTCTGTATATATCAGACCCAGTATATCAATTCTGATGCCCCTAAGAGCTCCATCACCCAGTCTCGCCCTGCATATCACCCAGTCCTGCTCTATAAAACTGTATGTTCATATCAGACCCAGTTTATCAACTCTGAGACCCGTAAGAGCTCCATCACCTAGTCACGCCCTTCATATCACCCAGTCCTGCTCTATAGAACTCTGTGTACAAATCAGACACAGTATATCAACTCTGAGACCCGTAAGAGTTCCATTACCCAGCCACACCCTGCATATTACCCAGTCCTGCTCTATAAAACTCTATGTACATATCAGACCCTGTATATCAACTCTGAGACCCGTAAGAGCTTCATCACCCGGTCAAGCCCTGCATATCACCCAGTCCTGCTCTATAAAACTCTATGTACATATCAGACCAAGTTTAACAACTCTGAGACCCGTAAGAGCTCCATCATCCAGTCACGCCCTGCATATCATCCAGTCCTGCTCAATAGAACTCTATGTAGACAAATCAGACCCAGTATATCAACTCTGAGGCCCCTAAGAGGAGCATCACCCAGTAACGCCCTGCATATCACTCAGTCCTGCTCTATAAAACTGTATGTACATATCAGACCCAGTATATCAACTCTGAGACCCGTAAGAGCCCCATCACCTAGTCACGCCCTGCATATCACCAAGTCCTGCTCTATAGAACTCTTTGTAAAAATCAGACACAGTATATCGATTTTGAGGCCCCTAAAAGGTCCATCACCCTGTCACGCCCTGCATATCACCCAGTCCTGCTCTATAAAACTGTATGTTCATATCAGACCAAGTTTATCAACTCTGAGACCCGTAAGAGCTCCATCACCTAATCACGCCCTGCATATCACCCAGTTCTGCTCTATAGAACTCTTTGTAAAAATCACAGTATATCGATTTTGAGGCCCCTAACAGGTCCATCACCCTGTCACGCCCTGCACATCACCCAGTCCTGCTCTATAAAACTGTATGTTCATATCAGACCAAGTTTATCAACTCCGAGACCCGTAAGAGCTCCATCACCTAGTCACGCCCTGCATATCACCCAGTTCTGCTCTATAGAACTCTTTGTAAAAATCAGACACAGTATATCGATTTTGAGGCCCCTAAGAGGTCCATCACCCTGTCACGCCCTGCATATCACCCAGTCCTGCTCTATAAAACTCTATGTACATATCAGACCCAGTATATCAACTCTGAGACCAGTAAGAGCTCCATCACCCAGTCACAATCTGCATATCACCCAGTCCTGCTCAATAGATTTCTATGTAGACAAATCAGACCCAGTATATAAACTCAGAGCCCCCCCCGTAAGAGCTCCATCACTCAGTCACGCCCTGAATATCACCCGGTCCTGCTCTATAAAACTATGTATATATCTGACCCAGTATATCAACTCTGAGTCCCCTAAGAGCTCCATCACCCAGTCACACCCTGCATATTACCCGGTCCTGCTCTATAGAACTCTATGTACATATCAGACCCAGTATATCTACTCTGAGGCCAGTAAGAGTTCCACACCCAGTCACATCCTGCATATCATCCAGTCCTGCTCTATAGAACTATATGTACAAATATCAAGTATATCAATTTTGAGGCACCTAAGAGGTCCATCACCCTGTCACGCCCTGCATATCACCCAGTCCTGCTCTATAAAACTCTATGTACATATCAGATCCAGTATATCAACTCTGAGACCAGTAAGAGCTCCATCACCCAATCACAATCTGCATATCACCCAGTCCTGCTCTATAGAATTCTGTATATATCAGACCCAGTATATGAACTCTGAGACCCGTAAGAGCCCAATCACCCAGTCAAGCCCTGTATATTACCCAGTCCTGCTCTATAGAACTCTATGTACATATCAGATCCAGTATATCAATTCTGATGCCCCTAAGAGCTCCATCACCCAGTCTTGCCCTGCATATCACCCAGTCCTGCTCAATAAAACTGTATGTTCATATCAGACCCAGTTTATCAACTCTGAGACCCGTAAGAGCTCCATCACCTAGTCACGCCTTGCATAAAACCCAGTCCTGCTCTATAGAACTCTTTGTAAAAATCAGACACAGTATATCGATTTTGAGGCCCCTTAGAGGTCCATCACCCTGTCACGCCCTGCATATCACCCAGTCCTGCTCTATAAAACTATATGTACATATCAGACCCAGTATATCAACTCTGAGACCAGTAAGAGCTCCATCACCCAGTCACAATCTGCATATCACCCAGTCCTGCTCTATAGAAATCTGTATATATCAGACCCAGTATATGAACTCTGAGACCCGTAAGAGCTCCATCACCCAGTCAAGCCCTGTATATTACCCAGTCCTGCTCTATAGAACTCTATGTACATATCAGACCCAGTATATCAATTCTGATGCCCCTAAGAGCTCCATCACCCAGTCTTGCCCTGCATATCACCCAGTCCTGCTCAATAAAACTGTATGTTCATATCAGACCCAGTTTATCAACTCTGAGACCCGTAAGAGCTCCATCACCTAGTCACGCCCTTCATATCGCCCAGTCCTGCTCTATAGAACTCTGTGTACAAATCAGACACAGTATATCGATTTTGAGGCCCTGTCACGCCCTACATATCACCCGGTCCTGCTCAATAAAACTCTATGTATATATCAGACCCAGTATATCAACTCTGAGACCCGTAAGAGTTTCATTACCCAGCCACACCCTGCACATTACCCGGTCCTGCTCTATAAAACTGTATGTTCATATCAGACCAAGTTTATCAACTCTGAGACCCGTAAGAGCTCCATCACCTAGTCACGCCCTGCATTTCACCCAGTCTTGCTCTATAGACCTCTTTGTAAAAATCAGACACAGTATATCGATTTTGAGGCCCCTAAGAGGTCCATCACCCTGTCACGCCCTGCATATCACCCAGTCCTGCTCTATAAAACTCTATGTTCATATCAGACCAAGTTTATCAACTCTGAGACCCGTAAGAGCTCCATCACCTAGTCACGCCCTGCATATCACCCAGTTCTGCTCTATAAAACTGTATGTTCATATCAGACCAAGTTTATCAACTCTGAGACCCGTAAGAGCTCCATCACCTAGTCACGCCCTGCATATCACCCAGTCCTGCTCAATAGAACTCTATGTAGACAAATCAGACCCAGTATATCAACTCTGAGGCCCCCCCGTAGAGGTCCATCACTCAGTCACGCCCTGAATATCACCCGGTCCTGCTCTATAAAACTCTGTATATATCTGACCCAGTATATCAACTCTGAGTCCCCTAAGAGCTCCATCACCCAGTCACACCCTGCATATTACCCGGTCCAGCTCTATAGAACTCTATGTACATATCAGACCCAGTATATCTACTCTGAGGCCCGAAAGAGTTCCAAACCCAGTCACACCCGGCATATCATCCAGTCCTGTTCTATAGAACTCTATGTACAAATATCAAGTATATCAATTCTGAGGCCCCTAAGAGGTCCATCACCCTGTCACGTCCTGCATATCACCCAGTCCTGCTCTATAAAACTCTATGTACATATCAGACCTAGTATCTCAACTCTGAGACCAGTAAGAGCTCCATCACCCAGTCATAATCTGCATATCACCCAGTCCTGCTCTATAGAATTCTGTATATATCAGACCCAGTATATCAATTCTGATGCCCCTAAGAGCTCCATCACCCAGTCTCGCCCTGCATATCACCCAGTCCTGCTCTATAAAACTGTATGTTCATATCAGACCCAGTTTATCAACTCTGAGACCCGTAAGAGCTCCATCACCTAGTCACGCCCTTCATATCACCCAGTCCTGCTCTATAGAACTCTGTGTACAAATCAGACACAGTATATCAACTCTGAGACCCGTAAGAGTTCCATTACCCAGCCACACCCTGCATATTACCCAGTCCTGCTCTATAAAACTCTATGTACATATCAGACCCTGTATATCAACTCTGAGACCCGTAAGAGCTTCATCACCCGGTCAAGCCCTGCATATCACCCAGTCCTGCTCTATAAAACTCTATGTACATATCAGACCAAGTTTAACAACTCTGAGACCCGTAAGAGCTCCATCATCCAGTAACGCCCTGCATATCACCCGATCCTGCTCTATAAACTCTATGTATATATAAGACACTGTATATCAACTTTGAGCCCCGTAAGAGTTTCATCACCCAGTCACGCCCTGCAAATCACCAAGTTCTACTCTATGAAACTCAATGTATATATCAGACCCAGTATATCTACTCTGAGGCCAGTTAAAGGTTCATCACCATGTCACGCCCTGCATATCACCCAGTCCTGCTCTATAGAACTCTATGTACATATCAGACCCAGTATATCAACTCTCAGACCCGTAAGAGCTCCATCACCCAGTCACGCCCTGCATATCACCAAGTCCTGCTCTATAGAACTATGTTCAAATCAGACCCAGTATATCAACTCTGAGGCCCCGAAGAGGTTCATCACCCTGTCACGCCCTCAATATCACCCAGTCCTGCTCTATAAAACTCTGTGTACATATCAGACCCAGTTTACCAACTCTGAGACCCGTAAGAGCTCCATCACCCAGTCACGCCCTGCATATCACCCGGTCCTGCTCTATAAAACTGTATGTTCATATCAGACCAAGTTTATCAACTCTGAGACCCGTAAGAGCTCCATCACCCAGTCACGCCCTGCATATCACCCAGTCCTGCTCAATAGAACTCTATGTAGACAAATCAGACCCAGTATATCAACTCTGAGCCCCCCCCCCCCCCCCGTAAGAGCTCCATCACTCAGTCACGCCCTGAATATCACCCGGTCCTGCTCTATAAAACTCTGTATATTTCTGACCCAGTATATCAACTCTGAGTCCCCTAAGAGCTCCATCACCCAGTCACACCCTGCATATTACCCGGTCCTGCTCTATAGAACTCTATGTACATATCAGACCCAGTATATCTACTCTGAGGCCCGTAAGAGTTCCAAACCCAGTCACACCCGGCATATCATCCAGTCCTGCTCTATAGAACTCTATGTACAAATATCAAGTATATCAATTCTGAGGCCCCTAAGAGGTCCATCACCCTGTCACGTCCTGCATATCACCGAGTCCTGCTCTATAAAACTCTATGTACATATCAGACCTAGTATCTCAACTCTGAGACCAGTAAGAGCTCCATCACCCAGTCATAATCTGCATATCACCCAGTCCTGCTCTGTAGAATTCTGTATATATCAGACCCAGTATATGAACTCTGAGACCCGTAAGAGCTCCATCACCAAGTCAAGCCCTGTATATTACCCAGTCCTGCTCTATAGAACTCTATGTACATATCAGACCCAGTATATCAATTCTGATGCCCCTAAGAGCTCCATCACCCAGTCTCGCCCTGCATATCACCCAGTCCTGCTCTATAAAACTGTATGTTCATATCAGACCCAGTTTATCAACTCGGAGACCCGTAAGAGCTCCATCACCTAGTCACGCCCTTCATATCACCCAGTCCTGCTCTATAGAACTCTGTTTACAAATCAGACACAGTATATCGATTTTGAGGCCCTGTCACGCCCTACATATCACCCGGTCCTGCTCAATAAAACTCTATGTATATATCAGACCCAGTATATCAACTCTGAGACCCGTAAGAGTTCCATTACCCAGCCACACCCTGCATATTACCCAGTCCTGCTCTATAAAACTCTATGTACATATCAGACCCTGTATATCAACTCTGAGACCCGTAAGAGCTTCATCACCCGGTCAAGCCCTGCATATCACCCAGTCCTGCTCTATAAAACTCTATGTACATATCAGACCAAGTTTATCAACTCTGAGACCCGTAAGAGCTCCATCATCCAGTAACGCCCTGCATATCACCCGATCCTGCTCTATAAACTCTATGTATATATAAGACACTGTATATCAACTTTGAGCCCCGTAAGAGTTTCATCACCCAGTCACGCCCTGCAAATCACCAAGTTCTGCTCTATGAAACTCAATGTATATATCAGACCCAGTATATCTACTCTGAGGCCAGTTAAAGGTTCATCACCATGTCACGCCCTGCATATCACCCAGTCCTGCTCTATAGAACTCTATGTACATATCAGACCCAGTATATCAACTCTGAAACCCGTAAGAGCTCCATCACCCAGTTACGCCCTGCATATCACCAAGTCCTGCTCTATAGAACTATGTTCAAATCAGACCCAGTATATCAACTCTGAGGCCCCGAAGAGGTTCATCACCCTGTCACGCCCTCAATATCACCCAGTCCTGCTCTATAAAACTCTATGTACATATCAGACCCAGTTTACCAACTCTGAGACCCGTAAGAGCTCCATCACACAGTCACGCCCTGCATATCACCCGGTCCTGCTCTATAAAACTGTATGTTCATATCAGACCAAGTTTATCAACTCTGAGACCCGTAAGAGCTCCATCACGGATCCAGTATATTAATTATGAGGCCTGTAATACATTTAGAACTTAGACACGCCCTTTGTATAACATAGTCCTTCTTTAGAGACCTACCGTGATTATTATATCACGGGGTATTTCCGGCTAACGTTAACATTGGCAAACTGAAAACAGTCCACAAATCTATCATGTGCATACTTTTCAACAAGGAAATAGGTAAAAATGGTAGACAACAGTGTAATCCTAGTATGTTTTCATTAGAACGAAAAATAATGATATATTTTCGTTTCTTATCGATCTGTTTCATGTTTGAAATAGCACCTTCTCGTCCCAAAGGAAATATATACATAGAACATGGTTTTAAATGCAAAAAAAATCATAGTCCCATTTTGGACGTGCATTTCGACAGATCATTGTACATGACTGCTAGTTTGTCAAGCTGTCCCTTTGTAATGGACTTATCCTGAAACGCACTCATTTCTACACAAACAAAGAACACTGACTTGAAAGATTGTTTGGATATGTTAACATCCCATGTCATTTATTCAAGACAACGAGATTAAGCCACAGCATATTCTATGTATTAGCCTTAAAATACTGTTTGCAACTAAATTGTGTTCTGTGCTCTTTGCGGTCAATCTTTTGATTGTCTCTTTCTCTTCTTTTTGTTTTGTGTTATTACGTAATACTATACGGACTATTAGTTCGAATCCTACGGAAGCTGATTCGTTATTACATGTATTAGTGCCAGGGTGATGTTTTTCTTATCTAACGCGACATAACTAACTCGTTAAAACAGCTCAAGAGCTGTAACTCGTTATAACAAATAGGTAACTCATTTTTACCACATGGCTAACATGTTAAAACGCCAAACTAACTCCTTATAACGCCACAGCTAACTCGTTATTACAACTTAGCTAACTCGTTAAAACGAGTTACAGCTAGTTAGTTGTTATAACGCGTTAGTTAAGTGGTGATAACGAGTTAGGTTATTCGTTTTAACAAGTTAGCTATGTCGTTATAAAGAGTAAGCTAAGTGGAACTAATGATTAAGCCAAGTCGTTATAACGAGTTAGCCATGTAGTTATCACTAGAGTCAGCTATTTTGTTCTAATGAGTTAGCTACATGTGTCGTTAAATCGTTATAACGAGTTACAGATAGTAGGTTGTTATAACGAGTCAGAAAAAAATAAAGCTTCACCCTCGCACTAATGGGCTGCCGTAGAATAACCCTTTAAATAGTGCTATTTTTATGGCCCAACCACGTATGTGGATCGGACATATAGTTTTACCCTTGTCCGTCCGTCCGCCCGTAACACTTTGGTTAAGTTCTTGGGTAGGGCTACACCACCCACTAGAAATTAGGTCACTGTGACCTATTTTTTATGCATGAATGACTTTGGTTAAGTTCTTGGTTAAAGTCCATAACTTGGATACTAGATGTTTGGGGTCAATGATATTTCACTACTAGATGTGTCTTAGGTAAGGTGACACCACCCACATGAAATTAGGTCACTGTGACCTATATTTTACGCATGAATGACTTTGGTTTAGTTCTTGGTTAAGGTCCATATCTCAGATACTACATGTTAATGGTCAATGGTATTTTACCACTAGATGGGTCTTGGGTAACATGACACCACCCAATAAAAATAAGGTCACTGTGATCAATATTTTATGCATGAACGACTTCGGTTAAGTTCTTGGTTAAGGTCAATAACTTGGATACTAGATGTTGGGGGTCAATGATATTTCACCACTGGATGTGTCTTTGGTGACACCATCCACTAGAAATGAGGTCACTGTGACCTATATTTTACGCATGAATGACTTTGGTTAAGTTCTTGGTTAAGATCCATATCTTGAATACTACATGTTAAAGGTCAATAATATTTCACTACACGAAGAGTCTTGGTAACATGGCACCACCCACCAGAAATAAGGCCACAGCGACCTATATTTTACACATGAACACTTTTAATCAATTTCTTGGTAAAGGTCCATATCCCAGGTAAAACACATTTAGGGTCAATGATATTTCAAGAACAGGAGGGCCATCCTGTGGCTCATAGACACATTATCTAGTTCTTTTTTATGATAAAATTATCAATAACAATTACTTATCATTTTGTGTCATTCCAGGAGCTTCTGCAGTAAGTATGTTCTTATTGTTTTAGTTTAAAATTATACTTTATTGCTTTGCTGGAAAATTACTATTACATGATTGTATCTTTTGATAGCGCCCGTTTTAAAACACGATTACAAACGAGTCAAAATGTGAGCCTCTTACCATGCTTATATAGCTTTTGTATTTGCTTTTTTAAAGGATTTTTACCCAAAAATTATAACAAGCATGTCTTGTCTATATATGATGTTATTGTTATTGTATAGTCGGCATAAAAGCTCTACAGAGCTTATGTTTGTAATTATTGATATCCGACGCAAAATAAAATTTCTGTCTGTCTGCCTGTCTGTCTCTCTGCTCATGACATGAGATCGTAACTGTAGAATGGTTTTTGTCTCGCCTTCGACATTCAAAAGGCGAGACTAAGGTATTGTGATTCCGGCGGCGACGGCGTCCACAACTGTTAAAGTTTTTTTCTTCTGTTTTATGTGAACAAGTTATGGTACTTCATTGATAATTGGTATACCGTTGCATTATCATCAGTATAGATAAGTTTTAAATGCATTTCACCTGTATGTTCCTGCAGTCACGGTCTACTGATTTTTACTTATACTTATTTGGTATAAAAAATGTTAAACTTTTTTCTTAAGTCTGTTTAACATGAAGCAGTTATGGCACACCGCTGAAATTTGGTACAGATCAATTTCAAGGACGTTTTATTTTGATGCTCCTGCAGTCACGATCTAGTGACTTTGAGATTTTCGTACTGATATGGCTTAATGTTAAAGTTTTTTTCTTACGTCTGTTTTCTCATGAAGCATTGATATTTTGTGTGCAGTTAATTGCATTAGCATCAGTAAAGATAAGTTTTAAAAGGATTTTATGTGTATGCTCCTGCAGTCATGGTCTACTGACTTTGAGATTTCATACTGATTTGGCTAAATGTTTTTTATGCCCCGCCTACAAAAGTGGAGGGGCATGTAGTGTTCGAATCTGTTCGTCCGTTCGTCCGTCCATCCATTCGTCCGTCCGTCCCAAATTCCCACCTACTGACAAGTGCCACATCAACAATATTGGTATGGTAGGTGCACCTAGTGATGCTAAGCACATTGCATGTTTCGGATGCTGGATTTGACATATATTTTCCGCATAGATGACCTCTTACAGAAGAATGGTTAAAGTCCATTCCTGCTTACTGACAAGTGCCACATGAACCACATTGGTATGGTATGTGCACCTAGTGGTGCTAAGCACAATGCATGCTTCAGATGCTGGCTGTGACCTATATTTTCCGCATGGTTGATAGAAGAATGATTAATGTCCATTCCTGCTAACAGGCAAGTACAACTTTAACCAAAGTGGTATGATATGTGCATCTAGGGATGATGAGCTAGATACGTGGTTCAGATGCAGGCTGTGATCTTCTTTTTCTGCATGAATGCGCACTTAAAATTTTGAAAAGTTTAAGTCATTCCCGCTTAGACAAGGTAAGCTTCGTAATTGATAGATAACCTAGCTGTTTGATAAATATAAAGGCGGGGCACCGCGTGTCTGTTTGACACATTTTCTTGTTTTTCTTAAATCTGTGTAATGTGAACAAGTAATGGTACACCAAACATATTTGGTATACAGCTGCATTTGCATCATTACAGATCAATTTTAAGAGTAAATTCCAGTACTGTAATCATTGTAATCACTTTTAACACCGGTATTTTTTAACTTCATTTTATATTGTGTCCAGCTGTGACAAATGAGACATGTCTCTGTGTTAACCGTTTATTTCTATTCGTAATGTTTACATTTTCTGCTTCATGCTGCAGTGTCTTCTGGTTTTATCTTTTATGGTTTAGAAACATTTATTTTGAAAATTTGTCTTCCTAAGACTAAAACTAAGAAACTTTATTTGAATTCGGGTTAATACAAACAGAATAAACGTAAACTCTGAAGAGCTTTTTTCCTTCTTTAACGCTGTGTATATTACCAAAATTTGTTGTGTCTTTTAGAAATTAAGGTCTTGTTACTACATGTAATTATATCACAATCTATCAATTGATACTTTTTCTTATTGTATACAAAGTTTACATAACCGACAATCTTTCTCTATCGGTTTCTGTTCTGGACGTGCTGTGCCATGGTCCACCAACTAAGGCACCGACAACTTTTATTTTTGAGGAGACCTGATTTGATCCTCAGAAATTTTTTTTTTGTAAAAAAAAATAGAATTAAATTATTTTCTTGCATAAGTTTCTGGTTGTCTTTTAGCGTTTGTTTGTGGCATTCTTTTCCTTTCAATGAGATATACACATTACACTGTATAAACCAACGTAACCAGTTAAAAAAGTATATATGAGGTCGTATAATCACCTGAATTGTTTCAAGTTTTGGATATCAGTACACATTGAAAATGTCATTAAATTAGATTTGAAAAGCTTATTTAATGAGGAAAGTAAAATTTTGAAAGGCACCTGCTCAAGTACTATTGTGTCATATGCGCCTCCTTAATTTTGCCTCACTTTTTATCCAATGACGCTTTGATATTCAGAATCAGATTTTGTTGGGTTTTTTTTTCTGATAGTATATATAGATAATCATCTCTGTTTCAATTTGATTCCAGTAGTACACGAAGGTCTACTGCTGCATCTACCCTTCTTCTTACTCAAACATTTTAGAGTGCTCTTCTAAATTCCCTGTTTATTCAGACGCTGTCTTTCGGAATTAAAAACCTGTTGTTATATGAAAAGTGTTATGTGTTCCCTATCGGCATGTTGTTTTCTTCACAAATTCTGGCAGGTGTGACCCATTTGCATTAATTGTACCTACTTCATGCTTTTTCTGTAATATCATTATGTGGTGTCATTTCCCATCTTGGCATTAATAACATCTGTGGAATCATTCCTTATTCTGTTCTCTTACTGAGTGATGTTTTGTAATTTATATTAGAAAATATCCTTTGCTTTTTGTTTTGAATCGTTCGTTGATGCATTACACATGATAGCCGTGAGTGATATTCGGTTTTGAGATGTACAAATCTTAGCATAGATATTCCTTTTATCATTAGGCTATCGTACAAGAGGTGGTTTTGCTTCTTTTGGTGCACCATAATGGTTACATGTATTTCTCTCTTTATGACAAAATAAACACATTTTACGTGGATTTTAGAGGAAATAACTTGTATCTTCATTTACTGGGCTGAATTAAGAATATCAACAATCTAACAAGTTAAGTCATTGTTATGAGATGTATAATCATGTTGTGAGTTGCAATAGTACTTATTAATTGAAAAAAACATTATGTAGCTTACTATAATAAATATACGTTTGTCTTCAAATAAAAAATAGCATTTTAGCTATCGAGTGTCAATACATAAACCATAAATTTAGGTTTGCAGTAGTGCATGCATTCTCCGATGACTATATGTAACCTTCTTAAGCTGCATGAGTTCACAATTTAGACCAAAATGACTTGCAATTGATTACTGATTTTATTCTTAAATGTTTGATTTAGAGAAACAAATTAGGTTCTCTTTAAAGTAAGCATTCAACAAAGTAACTGTGCAAACTGTAACACAATAAAACATTTGCGCTTGGTTTCATTAAATGCACTGACCTGGTACAAAAATGTATTATGATGTAAATAAATTTTAAAATGATGCTCAGTATTTTTCAACATTTCAACAAACTTAACGGACGTATTTTGATGGTTGGATATTTTAGTCACAGCGATTACATGTAACTATGCTGGAACAGATGAACTGCGTTTAAAAAGGGTATAATAAAAATGTCTGGGAAAAATAATTATATGAAGTTTGAAGTTATGATTGACCAGATCGAGTATAATTGTTTAATTAGTTGTCCGTTTAAGTTTAAAAATATAATCAGCCCTACTTAAGTTTGCTGCCATTAATCTTTGGTTGTGTTGTTTCATTTTTTAAAGGTGGAAATGGGGTTTTATCACACATTTAGCGTTTATATGCGTGAATTTGTCCGGATAAAACAGCCGGAAGTGTCCAAACCATATTTGACCAATGTCCTGATATGGCCAATATCAGGCCTCCCGTGCCCACAAAATGGCTTGATATCGCTTTTCCTGGGCCATATCAGGCCTTGCATGCTCGTGTGACGTCATTTTAACAAACATGAGATGATTTATTATAATTAATTAATTATGACAATAAAACAATAACTTACTTATAGAAAATTGAATATTTTTAGATTACTAGACGTATGTTTTCTTTTCTGGGTGGTGTTAAAGACTAGAGTAGGTTTTATAGAAGCAAAGTGGCACCAATGGGACAGCACAAGGAATTTCTCGACCCATAAATAAGAATAAAATTTGTATTAGAGAATATAAAATGGGGATCTTCTCTTGCAAGGGAACGCTATTAACAGTTTTTGTCTCGCCTGCGACGAATAGTCGCGGAAGTCCGGCGGCGCGACGGCGTTTACTTTTTTTTTAAGACTTTTGTGGAAAATGAATTGCTTGAAAAGTATAATAGCTAGGCATCTGATATTTGGTATACAGACAGTTCAGGTTATGGTAGACGCAACTGTTAGCATGCCGTGTGACTCTGATCCCATTTTTACGCTCCAGTGAGTCTGTGAACTTAGATATTTTTTCAGGCTGAAAACCTCTTTGTAAGACTTTTGTGGAAAATAAATTTCTTGAAAGTTACAATAGCTATTCATCTAATATTTAGGATATTGATGAATTAAATAAGGGTTTGTGTGTCTGTCACCATGTCATCCGACCTTGACCTCATTTTTACACTAAATGACTGTAAATATTGTTTTTTTTTAGTTCAGTCTTTTATGTTTAGTCTGTTTCTCAATGACT
Source organism: Arcuatula senhousia (assembly GCA_963971305.1). Taxonomy (NCBI): domain Eukaryota; kingdom Metazoa; phylum Mollusca; class Bivalvia; order Mytilida; family Mytilidae; genus Arcuatula; species Arcuatula senhousia. Next base: position 80,739 of record CAXARO010000238.1, on the reverse strand, counting down.
TTGATATATAGAATCATTTTAGTTAATCCACAGGAAAATGTCAAGAATTAATGAATGAATAGTTGAATAACTAGGTATTCCGATGGTGTCGGCAGGCGAGACATACTTTAGTGTTAACTCTTGTTGTTTGTAACCTTTCAAAGTCATAGACAGTTTTGCAATTTAAAAAATATATATATATAAAATTTACATTATAGGTAAATTATAGTGTAAAACATCAGAAGAAACTGTTAAAATTTAAAACAACAACCGACCGTTCAGTATTATTTTTCAAGAAATATGCAGTTTCAAGAAGGAGATAAACTTGAGGACTTTAGGATGAAGAACAGCAATAAAAGTGCTGTTCCCTTGTGGCTTTGTTTTACTTCAATGTTTATATTGTGATTTTATGTCATGCATAATAATACTCTCTAACTTTTCATTTTTTTTAATTAATTATACATCGGTAGCTTTTCGTAATGTAACCTGGATACTTGACCATTTAATCTCTCAATAAAAAAGAAAGATTACGCTTAATCCTACAATTGCTTGCTGTCTAAAATTCTTTTGAATATATGTTTATCTAGCAGTATACCAAAATTGTTTATTTTCACCTAGGTTCGTGGTTCGATCCTAGCTCGGCAGGTTGCCCCGTGTATGGGGAGAGCAATACCCTATGCACGTTAAAGACGACCTCTTTGTATAGTTCGATAAGACTAGGGTCGATGGGGCCGTTTACAAAGGCCACACTCACAACTGTAGATTTGAGTGAGATAGATAGAAGCATTAAGCTTGTTTCCCAATCATGGTTTTAAACTAAACTAACTAAACAAAAAACTCACCTTACCGATGTTGTTATCATTTTGTTCAACGTGCTGTAATTTTTTTGCCGATATAAAAACAATTTAAGTATATGTAGAAAATTACTGAGATATGTTAAGTAAAGGGTCATTGTTTTTGGTACGGACACTTACATACTTTAGAAGGTGTTTTTTCCATGTATATGTGTATTTCATTAAGTTTTAGAAACGTAAAAAAATGATAGATTATATGTCTAAATATAGTGCTCATAAACTCCATTTTATAGTATGCGAAATATGTGAGATCGTTTGGTTTAAAATATAGTTAGTTTTACATAAAGGTATTGGCAATTAGTGTATTTTATAAATGAAAGTTTCAAATGAAGATCAAGTATCTACGTTAACTGATCTTTAAGCTCATAACCTAATCATTTAACTCATAACATTTTATAAATCAGTTCTAAACATATACACGGTCGTTATACTTGTCCTGCGACAACATGTTTTCTACCGATTTTTCTGCTCGTTTTCTACCGATTGTTTTTTTAGAAATATGAAAAATAACGCTTATTTTTAACATTTGAATACATACTATGGGAGAAAATGCAATAAATTATCGTTTATTTGTAAAAGAGCCATTTGGTTTTTTGATATAACTAACAGGTTTAAGAAATATGATATGTCCTGGTTTTTTACCGATTAGGCATGTTCTTTACTGTGTTTTCTACAGATGAGTCCTTGATTTCTACCGATGATCTAGTTTCATATAACTACACATTTTGTTTGTTTCTAAAGGCATACATACACTGTAAATGCTTGTGTTGTACAGTGAAGCTTCATTATACTGTTGTATGGAACGCCATTTTAACCAAAACCTTGGTATCTATAGGATACCTCAGATAACTGGGGGTTTTCTGGACGAAACTCTCAATTACATCAGGTATTAAGAGTTATCTTGGTACATGTAACTGGGGGTTTGCTGTCAGCTTTCACATTTAGATACCTAATTAAACCCCCTTTTACCTACAGATATTCTAGTCCCGTGCGGGGCCCGAGTGGCGAATAGGCCCGCAGCAAAGCCTAGCTTGTCGTAAGAGGCGACTAAGGGTATTGGGATTCTGACGTCGGGTCAGTGCTCAGCCCACAGAGCGACCAAGTGTGTACCCTAAGTGGCTGACTATTGTGGCCCTCGTCCGCAGGGATTGTCAGGTCTGTAATACGGAAACCCTGACGGCCGACCATAGTGAGCCAACGTGAGAGGAGAGTGCCACGCTTCATGCACGTAAAAGACCTCTTTGTGGACCGCCAAGTAGTGCACCACATAGGCTAAATTTTCAGTCCTTACCCACCTCTCCCCTTTTTCTGTGGTTCTTCAAAATTTGCAGTTCCTTTGTTTCCCACCCCAACCCCATGTTTCATTTATCATCCTTATTTCATGTTCATTTTATCATCCTTTTCATGTTATAGCGTTGCACGGGCGTAAAACACCAACTCACTCACTCACTCACAGATATTGTAAGTTCATGCTATTTAACTCTTTGAAAGCAGAATTTATCAATGTAAAGCTGAACACTATCAATTGCTCAAAAACTAATACAAAGCTCAGCTTCCAATAAATTATTTTTGAAAACTCTTAATAGCAGGAGTTTTTGTGGTATCCATGGGATAGCTGATAGTAAACCCTCAGTTACCTGAAATTACTCTAAATACCTGATGTAATTAAGAGTTTCGCTATGAAAACCCCCAGATAGCTGCCAGTAAACCCTAAGTTATCTGAGGTATCCTATAGTTACCATGGTTTTGGTAAAAATGGCGTGCCATGCTGTTGTATATGTACAGATCAATTTCAGCCCGAGAAATTCATGTCTCAGCCTCATGATCAGCATTTCTTGATATAACAGTGAGATCTGGTATATGGAGGATTATTTCTCATTATATATAAAGCACTTCACAAATCTAATATAAGTGGAAAAAATGTTGATATACTATCATTTTCTGATAAGCCAGCTTTTGAGAAAATACACATTTATTTAAATTGTGTAAAAGTGTTCTTGGTGTGCGCAAAACAGTTTTTGCACATGAACCTCCTTTTTCTTTTTATCGTTCAATAAAATATACAGTTTTAAAATTTGTCATGAAATGACATTTAATATATCACATTATCACATCGGTAGAATGCCAGGACCATCGGTAGAAAGCCAGGACACATCTTTAGAAAACCAGGACCATATTTTTTTTTAAAATAATCCAAAAATCCAAAAAACGCCATTTGTAATGAAAAGTGATATGTCTTTAAAAAATGTCCGACTATTTAGAACGTCGAGCAAAATTTTCAGCCCAGTGAATTGTAATATAAAACAGATATTCATGATTATCTGAAAAAAGGGAAATTTTCTCTTGCTGGAAAAAATAAACAATACCCTTACTGTAATGTTATGTGCATACTTAAAACAAAATGATGTAAATCAAACTAATTTGTCTTTAAGTACCATAATAGCCGGGTATCATAATTTTGATAAAAAATCGTCTGCCAGGTTTATTTTTTTATCACCACATCGGTAGAAAACGAGCAGAAACATCGACAAGTATAACGACCGTGATATACGGTTATGATGAATCATCATACATAAAATAAATTCACAATTTTAGTCGAAATGGTTTAAATTTGAAAACCTTTTTGTTCCAAAAAACATCACATTTCCTGAAGGGATTTTTTTTTGTCGGCAGACCAAAACGATTTCAAAAAATAAATAAAAAACAAACAAACTAACAAAACACGAATAAAATGCAAAGCTCTCTGGTGGTCGTACAACAGAAGATTACGTTGTTAACAGGTTAGCTAAATGTGATCGTATTATAGCCGTCGAACAGAATAAGACATAATTTGGATGCGCTCATGACAATAGCAATACAATCTTAAATGCACACTTTTGCATGTAAGATACCTCAAACTTTTTTTATGTCTTTTTTATCTTAAAACTTCTATCTTAATTTCTGTGTTTATTTTGGTATTTATGTTGCCTGCAAGGTGTTGAAGAAATGACATATAGGGGTCACATTGGCACTATCCGTCGTTTTGCGTCCTGTGTTCTGAGTCCAGCGTCCCGCGGCGTCACATTTTCTGGGCAACTACATGTAACAGGCTCTTGAAGCTTTACATGCAGCTTCATCCTATAATACTATATGGTGTAAAGCAATTTCATGCACGAAAATTAACTCCTTCCTGTTTGACTTAAGATATTATATACCGCTGGCGTCACACTGTCCCGATGTTGACATACGATGGACACACGAATGTAAAAATTTCAACTTCGTTACGAACTAAGTCCCGAACTTCATAAAAATCAAAATCAAAACCAAAGGGTATTCGATTAGAACCGATGGATAAGCGATTGGAAAAGTAACACCTGTGGACAGATTACGGAGTTGTTACGAGATTAGTCGAGAATTAGACCTTGAGGAGAAACGAAGTTGTATGATGGCTGTACGACGTTTTGTTGAGCATACAATGGGTCTAAAATGCATCACGATGGGTATACGAAGTATGAAATATAATTACGCGATTATATTAATTGCCCTTTGCCTCTAATTAGTATGTATGGATAAAATAGTTTAGTCTATATAAATATATATTGTCCTTTGCTGCCTCTAATTAGTATATGTACGGATAACAAGTTAAAACGAAGGCTCTCCAAGTATACCCCTGCTGTCCCTGATGTCGATCAGTAAAAATAGATGAGACGTTTGACCTAAAGCTAATATAAGATAGAACAGAAAAAGATGATGTTACTTTATCTTGTTTTGTTCGTACCTTGTGTGAGTTGACCGAACCACACATCATAATCTGAAAACAGCAAGTATATGCTGTAGCTATTTAGAAACATTACACCAAAGCATACATTGTTATTGCAAATTGCGTTAAATATGACCATCCGATTTGCAATAAAGTGTGAAATGTAATAACGCGTTTTGCAATAAAATTACAGTTCAGTCTACAATGTGTCCGTTGCTCTTATAATTGGTATTTATGCATAAAAGATAAAACTGGGACTCTCTATAAGTATACTCATGCTGCATGTCCCTGATGTCGTCCAGTAAGAGACTGAAGATAGCAAAGAAAAATGATGTTACTTAATTTGTTAAGCTCTGTCAAAGTCTATGAAAGTTTCGCGAGTAATCCGTTATTACGCAAAAATAACGCGTTATTACGGAATAGTAGCGTGTTTTAACGGGAAAATTTATTTAAAGCGTGTTATAACGCAAAAAATAATTTTTAGATTACCAAAATGAGCCCAATTGGCTTTCGTATTTTTTGGCATAAAGTTCAACCATTTTAGCTGTTGCGAACGATATTTGAACAAAGCGTGACCACCTTACAATACATAACTTTCTAAAACCAGAAAAATGTAAAGCCAACAATACTACAAAAAAAACAAAAAAAACAGTTAATTACAATCAGCAACACAAAATGAAAAAATAATAGTGAATTCATGTGTTTCCGAAAGGGTAAGCACTTTATGCAACAAAACCCGACGTTCTGCTAAAAAAATTCTATGGAATATACGAAAAATTTCTAAATGTGCAAGTCGACTCGGAAAAATCTGACTGACCTGACCTGAAAAGAGGCACAGTACAACTCATCAGGCTAAAGCTGTGTACCAAATACGAAATCATTCTCTTTAGTAGAAGCCGAAAAATCTGAATAATTTCCCATGTCTAAGTCGACTTGGAATACAGGAAGTAGATGGTCGATCGGCCGAACAAATCTCTTCGGAAAAATTTTACCGGATGGTCAGACGGACAAGATGATTACAATTTAGTCCCAACTGTTATGAGTGGGACTAGGTGAAATGCATGGCTTGACTAGATGATGAACCTATTACGTGCCTCAGATTTAATGTACTGGGTCTGATATGTGCACAGGTCTATAGATCAGGACTAAATGACATGCAGGCTGTGACAAGGAGATGGATCTAGTACAGACCTCAGAGTTGATATACTGGGTCTGATATATACATAGAGGTCTATAGACCAGGACTGAGTCATTTGCATGACGTGACTCGGTGACGACCCTCTAAGGGGCCTCAGAGTTGATATACTGGGTCTAATATATAAATAGAGTTCTATAGGGCAGGACTGGGTAAGAGGCAGGGCGTGACTGGGGGATGGAGCTCTTAGGGTTCTCAGAGTTGAGATGCTGGGTATGATTTGTCCATTGAGTTCCATAGAGCAGGACTAGGTGATATGCAGGGCGTGACTGGGTGATGAACCTCTTAGGTGCCTCAGAGTTGATATAGTTGGGTTTGGTATGCCCATAGAGTTTTATAGAGCAGGACTGAGTGATATGCAGGGCGTGACTGGGTGATGAACCTCTTTGGAGCCTCAGAGTTGAGATACTCGGTCTGATATGTCCATTGAGTTCCATAGAGCAGGACTGGGTGATATGCAGGGCGTTACTGGGTGATGAACCTCTTTGGGGCCTCAGAGTTGAGATACTCGGTCTGATATGTCCATGGAGTTCCATAGAGCAGGACTGGGTGATATAAAGGGCGTGACTTGGTGATGAATCTCTTAGGTGCCTCAGAGTTGATATACTGGGTCTGATATGTCCATAGAGTTCTATAGAGCAGGTCTGGGAAATATGCAGGGCGTGACTGGGTAATGAACCTCTTAGGTGCATCAAAGTTGATACACTGGGTCTGATATGTTGATAGAGTTCTATAGAGCAGGAATGGGTGATATGCAGGGGGGTGTGACTGGGTGATGAACCTCTTAGGGGCCTCAGAGTTGAGATGTCCATTGAGTTCCATAGAGCAGGACTGGGTGATATAAAGGGCATGATTGGATGATGAACCTCTTAGGGTCCTCAGAGTTGAGATACTGGGTCTGATATGTCCATTGAGTTTTATAGAGCAGGATTGGGTGATAAGCAGGGCGATACTATGTGATGAACCTCATAGGGTCCTCAGATTTGATATACTGGGTCTGGATCCATAGAGTTCCATAAAACGAACTGGGTGATATAAGGGGCGTGACTCGGTGATGAACCTCTTTGGGGCCACTGGGTCTGATATATTCATAGAGTTCTATAGAGCAGGACTGGAAAATATGCAGGGCGTGACTGGGTAATGAACCTCTTAGGGTCCTCAGAGTTGATATACTGGGTCTGGTTTGTCCATAGAGTTCCATAGAGCAGGACTGGGTGATATGCAGAGCGTGACTATGTGATCAACCTCTTACGATCCTCAGAGTTGATATACTGGGTCTGGTATGTCCATAGAGTTCTACAGAGCAGGACGAGTTGATATACTGGGTCTGGTTTGTCCATAGAGTTCCATAGAGCAGGACTGGGTGATATGCAGAGCGTGACTATGTGATGAACCTCTTACGATCCTCAGAGTTGATATACTGGGTCTGGTATGTCCATAGAGTTCCACAGAGCAGGACTGGGTGATATAAAGGGCGTGACTGGGTCATGAACCTCTTAGGGTCCTCAGAGTTGAGATAATGGGTCCGATGGGTCTGATATGTCAATGGAGTTCTATAGAGCAGGATTGGGTGATAAGCAGGGCGTGACTATGTGATGAACGTCTTAGGGTCCTCAGAGTTGATATACTGGGTCTGGTATGTCCATAGAGTTCCATAGACCGAACTGGGTGAAATAAAGGGCGTGACTGGGTGATGAACCTCTTTGGGGCCACTGGGTCTGATATATTCATAGAGTTCTATTGAGCATGGCTGAGAAATATGCAGGGCGTGACTGGGTAATGAACCTCTTATGGTCCTCAGAGTTGATATACTGGGTCTGGTTTGTCCATAGAGTTCCATAGAGCAGGACTGGGTGATATAAAGGGCGTGACTGGGTGATGAACCTCTTTGGGTCCTCAGAGTTGAGATACTGGGTCTGATATGTCCATGGAGTTCTTTAGAGCAGGATTGGGTGATAAGCAGGGCGTGACTATGTGATGAACGTCTTAGGGTCCCCAGAGTTGATATACTGGGTCTGGTATGTCCATAGAGTTCCAAAGAGCGAACTGGTTGATATAAAGGGCGTGACTGGGTGATGAACCTCTTTTGGGGCCACTGGCCCTGATATGTTCATAGAGTTCTATAGAGAAGGACTGGGAAATATGCAGGGCGTGACTGGGTAATGAACCTCTTAGGGGCCTCAGAGTTGATACACTGTGTCTGATATATTGATAGAGTTCTATAGAGCAGGACTGGGTGATATGCAGGGCATGACTGGGTGATGAACCTCTTAGGGGCCTCAGAGTTGAGATACTAGGTCTGATATGTCCATTGAGTTCCATAGAGCAGGACTGGGTGATATAAAGAGCATGACTGGGTGATGAACCTCTTAGGTCCTCAGAGTTGAGATACTGGGTCTGATGGGTCTGATATGTCCATGGAGTTCTATAAAGCAGGATTGAGTGATATGCAGGGCGTGACTATATGATGAGCCTCTTAGGGTCCTCAGAGATTATATACTGGGTCTGGTATGTCCATAGAGTTCCAAAGAGCAGGACTGTGTGATATAAAGGGCGTGACTGAGTGATGAATCTCTTAGAGTCCTAAGAGTTGAAATACTGGGTCTGTTGATTCTGATATGTCCATAGAGTTCTATAGAGCAGAATTGGGTGATATGCAGGGCGTGACTATTTGATGAACCTCTTAGGGGCCTCAGAGTTGATATACTGGGTCTGGTATGTCCATATCCATAGAGTTCCATAGAGCAGGACTGGTTTATATAAAGGGTGTGACTGGGTGATGAACCTCTTAGGGTCCTCAGAGTTGAAATACTGGGTCTGATGGGTCTGATATGTCCATGGAGATCTATAGAGCAGGATTGGGTGATAAGCAGGGCGTGACAATGTGATGAACGTCTTAGGGTCCTCAGAGATGATATACTGGGTCTGGTATGTCCATAGAGTTCCATAGAGCGAACTGGGTGATATAAAGGGCGTGACTGGGTGATGAACCTCTTTGGGGCCACTGGGTCTGATATGTTCATAGAGTTCTATAGAGCAGGACGGGGAATATGCAGAGCGTGACTCGGTAATGAACCTCTTGGGGGCCTCATAGTTGATACACTGGGTCTGATATGTTGATAGAGTTCTATAGAGCAGGACTGGGTGATATGCAGGGCATGACTGGGTGATGAACCTCTTAGGGGCCTCAGAGTTGAGATACGGGGTCTGATATGTCCATTGAGTTCCATAGAGCAGGACAGGGTGATATAAAGGGCGTGACTGGGTGATGAACCTCTTAGGGTCCTCAGAGTTGAGATACTGGGTCTGATGGGTCTGATATGTCCATGGAGTTCTATAGAGCAGGATTGGGTGATATGCAGGGCGTGACTATGTGATGAACCTCTTAGGGTCTTCAGAGTTAAGATACTGGGTCTGATGGGTCTGATATGTCCATGGAGTTCTATAGAGCAGTATTGGGTGATATGCAGGGCGTGACTATGTGATGAACCTCTTAGGGTCCTCAGAGTTGATATACTGGGTCTGGTATGTCCATAGTGTTCCATAGAGCAGGACTGTGTGATATGAAGGGCGTGACTATGTGATGAACCTCTTAGGGTCTTCAGAGTTGATATACACGGTCTGATATGTCCATAGAGCTCTATAGAGCAGGAATGGGTGATATGCAGGTCTTGACTGGGAAAAGTCTCTAGGAGACCGTGTGGCAACCCCGCCTACCTATAAATTCCCAATCTAACCACTTTTACACGGGTCTCCGGTAAAAAGCAATATAGATAACTATAATTTTAGATTTTTTTTTTTTTATTTATCTCCATTTAGAACTCATGCCAAGACTGGACGGTTAGAAAACCAACTATTTTCTTTCCTCGATAAGGAACCAAATAATTCTATAGCGCTTTTATGCAAGAGAAAAGTTTGGGGTTCCTCTGGGCATGCCATAAAATTCATCTATACACTATTGAATCTAGAGTTCCGTTGTATGTATTTTGTTTGTTTGTTTTTATGCGTCTGCTTTAAGGGTTTGTTTTGGGGGGAAGGGGGGGGGGGCGGATTTGTTTGTGTTTTGTTTTCTTCTATATATATGGTACACGTTTTGATTTATAGTATCATCAGGGAAATATTATGTCTTAAAGATTGAATCTACATTGATATTTTAATTCAAATCAATTTTTAATTATGCAAGTTCAACGTCGTGGCTTTATTTAGATATAGCTCTGCTTTAAATAAAATATGTACAGTACCTAATATCACTCGTCGGGTTTTTTTATTAAAGCGGTGCATGAACAAGAGTTTTGTTGTAAAAACATGATTTAAAATGCTACTAAATGGTTCAGGAGTTGTGTTTGATGGATTTGGTGTTTTTATTTCAAACAAATCTCCTTGTAGTAAGATTAATGTCAAAAGGATATTCGTAATATTTTTTAAAAACTTTTTTTAACGGGAAATAATCACTGACATGTAACGATGAAATGATTGCGGCAGAAAGGGAGGGTACCTATATGAAAAAAAAACGCAAACAAAAAACAAAATAAATTGTGACAAAACGTCTTCTCCAGAATCTCAGATAAATTTAAACTTGTAACGTTATATATATTCGGCAATAATGACAATCCCTTAATTAAGGTTGATCAATCGCGCAAAAAGTACTTGTTTTACTACACATCATACATGTAGGTTATACAAGTGACCATAAGTTACTTTTTTATATATATTTCGTTCATTTATTCTGACGTGCGAACCGTAAACAATGTATATTTATAAAAGTACATTTGTACGTTTGTTTGAGAAAGCCATGGCTTAAACGCCAACTAACATACTGAGAAAAATATATATGAACAAGACGATTAAATTTTATAATTGAAGTTAAAATTACAATCAAAATTGCATAGTAGATATTCATAACATAGTTGAATATTTTCCCCTTTTATTTCATTTTTCCAAACTTTTTCTCTTTATACAAGTGAATTGTTGCATCGTGGTCTATAGCTGTTCTTTTTGGTTATAAGATATATCCGAGGATTCCCCAAAATCTATTTTTAGGGGTGCAGGACCGCGTTAAAAATAACGGCGATAAATTGATGCGTAATGACGTGAGCTTCGTAACTGATAGATCCCACTAGAGATAATCGGAGGAGAGACGTACGTATCTACGTATCGTTAAGTTGCCCTAAGAAGTCTAAAAACGACATAATCATTACCTCCCTTATGCCAGGTGTCTTAAGATCCGCACTAGATTTGAACATGAATTATAATCATAGATGTACAACCCATCTATATAATGCATATGAACTCTCGTTTATCGTTGTTTATTTATTATATATTTTATATATTATTATAAATTTTATATTGATATCAATTAATTTGTTTTTAATTCTTTATTTCTATTATTAGTATTATTTTATCATTATTATTATTTGGTGTGTGGGGGGAGGGGCGGATATAAATATGTAAAATTAAAAAAAAATAAAAATACATCTTATAATTTAGCGATTCCTCCGTTTAAACTTTTGTTTTAAAAAAATTCACCCAGGATTCCCATCTTTAATTCTGGAGTTTTGTATTATTATTTTTTTATTTTCCACTGTTTTAATGAATAAAATTTATTGCAAAGTAACTTACTTTGTTGCGGATTGTGTGTTCATCTGCTAGTTTGTCAAACATATATTTATTACCTTTTTGTTGGAATTTGGTATAAAAAACCCAACGTATAGTTAACTGGATTTGTAATAACTGAAAATGTGTGTAGAAGAGGAGAAATCCGGGTTATAAAATGGTGAATGTCGGGCGGGCGGGCGGCGGGCGGACGGCGGTAGGGGAAAATACTTTCGTAACAGTTTTCTCGGCAACTACTTATCACAGCCTCTTGATATTTGGTATGCAGCATCAGCATGGGCTCCCATTGGGTGGAATTCGAATTCAGGTCTGTCACTCACACTCAAAAAAAAATTCTACTTAAAACCCTACAAATGTTACTTATTTTAAGTATTTCCATTAGTAGGGAAAGTTGTCAGACGGTTAAGTAATACTTAGTAACGTGTAAGTAGTTGATATTACTTGTTACTATAAGTAAACCTTGTACTTTAAGTATTACTATTTGTAAAATACAACAATTACTTGAAGTAGAATAGCAATTTTGTTTTAGTAATTCGCAGACACTACTTATTGTTTTACTTTAAGCGTTACTTGAAGATACATTATCACTCAGGTTACCATTACTTGCAGTAGTTGCATTTCTTATGACACCGTCATTACTAGCAGTAGTTGCATTGCTATTAACAATATACAGCATTCGTTATGCTTTTTGTTTATTAGCTCAATAAAAACCACAATATTCAAGGTTTATATCTTGGGTATTTATAATTATAATGTTTTAAAAAGTTATTAATTAAAGTTAATCATTTCAATTCTGGATAACATAATAATAAGCTTTGCAGATTTAAATTTTTCATTCAAAATTGAAACAAAATTAGTTTCATTTTCCTAATTTACTAAATTTCAAGGGAGATAATTAAAAAATTCCAAAAAAAGAGAGAATTTGAGACAATTTAAATTTAATTTTAATTTTAATTTAACAGTGAAAAAAACTGATTTGTTTATAATTTCACTAAAACTATGAAGTAATTAACACTTTATTTCCAAAATAGGATCATTTTATATCAAGTTTAATTAAAATAATTACTTAATTTTCAATTTTTACTATTTCATGATATTATGGTTGATATGTAACTCACTTTAATCATTTTAATTCCAAATCTAATTCAAGCCTCATCTTTAATAATTTTGAAATTGTTTTCTGAAAATGAAACTTGCATGTAGGCACGAAGTGTTCAAAGACTAAAAAGATTATCAAACCTTAATAATTTGCCTGTTAATATTTTGATAACTTTGTAATAATTTTGACTAATTTAATATATAGAATAGCCTTCTTTAAATGAAATATATGATGTTTTTTTTTATTTCTCATTATTTTGCTTATAAATAGCTATTTCCTAATACGGACTTGCAGGACATAATGTGTTCTTAACTGCCCTTGCATCTTTAGTTATTAGAAAAAGTAAAAATTACAATTATACGTGTAAATGTATACTTCTATTATACAAGCTCCCTTTCAACATTAATATAAATATATAGACAAGGCAAATTTAAGTTTAAGAAATGATCAATACTGCAACTGAGTACTGAAAGTAATCATGTTGTAGCTTTAAGTAACGAAATACTACTTCAAGTATTTTCGTTCTTTAAACGGTTACTGAAATAAAAATCTTACTTAAAATAAGTAACATTGTGTAAATAAGTAATATGTATGAATTTTATTACTAAAAGTAAGTAATCATAAGTAATGCATAAGTAGTTCATTACTAAAATCACTACTTGAAATAAGTAACTAGTAACTACTAAGTAGCATATTTTTTTGAGTGCATCTGCTTCCTGTTTACCGACTTAGTTATTCATTTACATAAATGTCCAATTATAGAAAATTTTCGTAACAGGTCTCAGCAACTACTAATCACAGCTTCTTGATATTTGGTATGCAGCATCAGCATGGGCTCCTTTGGGGTGGGATTCCAATTCAGGGCTGTCACCTACTTCCTGTTTACCGACTTAGTTAAATTTTGACAAAGCAACTACTTATCTCAGCTGCTTGATATCTGGTATGAAGCACCAGCATGGGCTCCCATAAGGTGGGATCTGATTTCAAGTCTGTGAATCATATAATTCCTGTTAAACGAAATCCGGCCATTTCTATCTTTGACCATTTTTTTGTTTTTTTTTACAAAAAATAGGTTATACAGTAGCTACATGTACATTTGTAGATAATTGTCTGTTAGACTGTCCAAATGACCGTACCTCTTTTTGTGCATCACACTGGAATTTGAATAACATCACGTATGAATTTAATAAAATCTTAAGCACGTATTCGTACATTTACGAGAGCGATCATTCGATTTTTATGAAGCTAATGGGGTTATTGACATGTTTTTCATCCAGCCTATTTTTTATCTGAACAATTAAAGCCTGGATGTTTTGCTAGCTATTTTTGAATTTTAAAATCAAATAAAAATTTTACAGCAAAAAAGACCATACTGCCCTTTTTTATATCAAAGCGTTGTCCTGCATTCTTATTATCTGATTGTTTGTTGTTGGCATACTGCATTTTTTTTTTTAATTTTACCATAGCTCCCCTCCCTCCAAAACAAGATCAAATGGTCGCTCCCTAAGTTACATGTAATTTATTTCTACAAAAAATGTACCTCAGGCACAATTTTGGCTCATCTAAAACAAATTTCAAAATATGTATTCAATTTGACATTTTTACGCACGCTTCGAAGAAGATGAGGGTATACTGTTTTAACTATTATTCCTAGATTGCTGATATTTGGAAACAAACTTGTTTTGGCATGGTGTATTGAAGAATACGTTTTTGGATTTATCGGACATTTCATTCCTGTTTATCGAAGACTTTCATCTTTTTGTCACACAAAATAAATTCTGCCCAGCTTTTCATTTGCATATATAATGTGGCTTGGCAACTATTATTCTTAGGTTGCTGATATTTGGAAACAAGCTTGATATGGATATGATGTATTGTGGGATACTTGTTTGATCCATCGGACTTCTTAATAAATTATACCCCACGCAACGAAGTTGCGAAGGGTATAATGTTTTTGACTGGTCCGTCCGTCAGTCTGTCCGTGATCAAAATTTTCGTAACAGATATTTCAGCTATTATGAATTGAAGGCTTTTTATATTTGGTATGTAGCTTCAGGTGGGGGTCCCATATGGACCGTTTTCAGGTCTGTCGATCATCTACTTCCTGTTTAACGAGTGGACTTAGACTTTTTTCACAAAATTTACAGGGTTGAAAATTTTCGTAACAGATTTCTCAGCAACTATTAACTGTAGGTATTTAATATTTCGTAAATAGCTTCAAGTAGGGGTCCCATATGGTTGGATTCCGTTTCAGGTCTGTCGATCATCTACTTCCTGTTAAACAAGCTGACTTAGACTTTTTCACTAAATTTTCAGGGTAGAAAATTTCGTCACAGATTTCTCAGAACTATTAATTGTAGGCTTTTGATATTCGGTATGTAGCTTCAGGTAGGGGTTCACTATTGTGGGATACATTTTTAGATCTGTTGTCGATCAACTACTTCCTGATAAACGAGCCGACATAATGTGGACGCGTGGGGTATGTGAACGTGCTCATTAAGGTTCTTTCATTGCAGTTAGGGTCGACATATGTGTTGTAGTGTCATATTTTCATTAACTGCACATCCTTTCATCAATTATTCTACTTCCTGTTTACCAAAAACTAAAACAAAACAAAAACTGTCGCACATTTCATTCACTTACATGAAAACTCAGCAACTCCTATGTTGCTGATAATTAGTATCAAGCTTGGTATTGACATGGCAGTGGCGGATCCAGAGATTCTGAAAAGAGGGGGGCCACTGACTGGTCTAAGAGGGGGCCGCTTTGGTCATGCTTCTGTATTGATACATTTTTGGATACATCAAACATTTACTTCCTGTTTGTTGTACACTTTATATTAAAAGCATTGCATACAAGTAGTAGTTGTGAAAGCGGGAGTATTACTGGTGAGCATTGGGTCATAAATTTCTTGTTTCTTTTGTTTCAACGTTCTATGTTCTTTATTTATAGAGTGTGGCTTTTTTTCTTTTTGGTTACATCGGAAATGATGAGACAAACATTGCGTCAGTCGTAGCAAATGTTTTAGTTTGTATGTTTGTTGCAACTTTCATTCATTGTATATACCATTTACTTCAGATAAATTTATCGATTCACCACTTAACAAAACTGAGACAAAAACGGAAGTTTTAACAAATACAAGTTTATATGACCAGAGCAAAAGTCTTTTAATCTGTTACAAAATCATGCTGAAATGGGTTTCACAACAACTGTGCGAATCGTTTAGGCCCCCTTCCTCTTAATTTCATCTATAAAAAATATAGAAATGTTAGGTATCATTTATTTTTTTTTTATCCCCGAGCCAAACGGAGTTGAGGAGGGGATATAGCGTTTGGTTTGTTTGTTCATACGTTCGTTCGTTCGTACCCGTATGTACGTAATGATATTTGTTTTGTCAAGACCTTGGGAAATAAACATTATAGAGGGATGATATTTGGTTAGTGGGTACATCTTTGATGGTAGTCAGAAGCAGTACCATAATAAGTGGCCTTGGCCTATATTTCCGCATGAATGACTCTGGTTAAAGTTTTTGGTTAAGGTCCATATCCCAGCAACTGCAAGTGATAGAGCGATGATATTGGGTCAGTGGGTACTTTTTGTACAGTAACCAACATCCGTACAAAAATTGGGTCACCTTGACCTACCTTTTCCGCATTAACGACTCGGGTTTAAGTTTTGGTTTAGGTCCAAATTTCAGCAACTGCAAGTGGCAGAGAAATGATGTTGGGTCAGTGTGAACATCTTGAAGTAACCAACATCCGTACCCAAATTAGGTCACCTTGACCTACATATTCAGATGAATGATTCAGAAGAGGAATGATATTTGGAAAGTGGGTACATCTTGGATAGTAATTGACATCTGTTCCACTTACATTTTAATTTAACGTGCGAGGGGATTAGCTGTTGGTGCGACTGCTCCGTTTCTTGAATAGAATTATACCATTCATTTGTTAGATAGTTGTAAGTAAGAATATATCCAAAGACATGTCGACCCTATTCACACCGTATCATCGCACCATGTCCCTTATTCTGCTATCTTCATGCACTCTTATTATAAAGTTTTTTCTCAGGAGTATTCATTTCATCATAAATCTGTCTCTATATATACTAGTATGCAAATATAAATAAAGTTTCATGATAATTTATTATTATACATGCTATATGGAAAATACCTTAAGGTTATTAACTTGCCGTAGTGTACGAACGGACGGACACGAACACAAAATTCCGCACTCCGTTACAATAAACAATGGAGAATTCAGACAGTTTGGAGGTTGAGATAAAATAACTGTAGTTAGAATTCATAGGAACCTTTTCAAAAGGTTTGAATGTGGACATGTAAAACATTGGAATAAATAGATCTACGTGTAACTCGAAAATTTACATGGGTTGTCGCCATTTTTATTTGTAATTTGGGTCTAGTTGCTTGCAAATGAAAATCTCGTTGAGATCTTTTTTGGTATTTTATGTGAGAATATCCGTGTGTTTATCCGCTTTTCGACCTTCATGTATATGCAGAAGAGCAATTCATCCAAAACAAACCATACTAGAAAAGTTCATACTTATTATTTAAAATCGACCCCAAATTTTTCAGTTGGTGATCATTTATTATGAACACTAATTTAAATTATCTAATCTAAAGCGGGCGTAAGTAAAACCATTAATTAGCTAAAGCTGACCATGTAAATGAATATTTGAGGTATATATTAAAAATAAACTTAAGTTTCTTTCTCAAAGAAAGTTAAAATTTCTTTGAGTGTGTCAAAAAACCCTGATGACGTACAAACCAAAGCAATGAAATTAGAATCATCTGTTAAAATTCAAAATTCTCTGATGTTTTTGGCCGATCTTGGGTCAAAATTGGGTTCTTGCTCGACATATATTATTTTTAAAATCTTTGCCTTTCATGTTCGTATCTAGTGCATGTTTGGTATTTTAAATCTCCCCAGCATCAATACTTAGATTGTTAACAAACACATCAAAGCAATGAAATTCTCCGTTTAAATTTAAAAATTGTCGAAATGCTAAGGTTCTTACAAATCCAGATTAAAGGGAAAGGCCATTTAATTTGATAAAATTTTAAAAAAATATTTTTTGAAGGCATCTCGACAGAATATTTTTTTTATTTTTTGCATTATTTTATGTAACTGAAATCCTTCTTCAGAATATCTTTTTCTTATTTCTTTCCCTCTGCTGCCAAAATATTTTCCAAAATATTTTTCTATCAAAAATAAATTCCAAAATATTTTTTGGGGAAAAAACTAAGCCCCCCCCCCTTTCAAGTTAAATGGTCGGTTGTTTTTTGAATAGTCCAAGTGCGGCATACATGATTGTCAATCTTTTGGATAAATCGCATCTAATGAATCTTTGATAGATGAATAAAGGATATAGCAAAATTACCGAGCTTGGAGGATGAATCTCATTGTCCAAGAGAAAAGAGTCCCGTGCGGGGCCCGGGTGGCGAATAGGCCCGCAGCAGAGCCTAGCTTGTCGTAAGAGGCGACTAAGGGTCTTGGGATTCTGACGTCGGGTCAGTGCTCAGCCCACAGAGCGACCAAGTGTGTACCCTAGGTGGCTGAATAGGGTGGCCCTCGTCCGCGGGGGTTGTCAGGTCTATAATACGGAAACCCTGACCACCGACCATAGTGGGCCAACGTGTGTGGAGAATGCCACGCTTCATGCACGTAAAAGACCCCTTTGTGGACCGCCCAGTAGTGCACCACATAGGCTAAATTTGCCGCCCCTACCCACTTCTCCCCTTTTCCTGTGGTTCTTCAAAATTTACCGGTCCTTTGTTTCCCATCCCACCCCCATATTTCATTTATCATCATCGTTTCATGTTCATTTTATCACCCTTTTCATGTTCATCGCCTGTAAATAACCTATATAGCGTTGCACGGGCGTAAAACACCAACTCACTCACTCACTCACTCCAAGAGAAAAGACGAAACAAGGTAAAAATACCATAGAAATTGAAGATTGCAATGGTCCTGACTTGGTACATGAATTTTGAAAGGGGGTCCGCCTATTGTCTACTAAAGAGGGTTCCAGGTCATTTTTGCCTAAAATCTGCACGAAAATATTACAAAATTTCAAAGGATAGGATGTGTTTCGATCCCCCCCCCCCCCCCCCCGGAACATCCTGTCTGTGGATCTGCCACAGAAGAAACTTTAAATATATTTTAAATGTTCCTGATTAAAATTTTTGACATGAAATTATAATTTGAATTGAATTTGTATTTGAACGTGTAAAATAGGGATACAAAACATCGACGGAATTCGGATTGGATGCTTTACAAAGAGCCGATTGACGAAAAATGTTTTATATGTTAACTCCATAATAAAGATACATTTAACAGGTGACAATCTCATATGTCTGAGAGGAAAGTCAAAACAAGTAATAAAAACTACTCCTTGTCTTAATACAGGCGTATACACAGACATAATTAGTTAAACCAGATTTGTTGCACGAAACTCCCTATTCCAAAGCAATCAACAAAGCCGGTGGTTTTGAGCCCTCAGGTTAATGCTTCGGGTTGCTGATAACACCATAATAGGGATCATCCATTTGATTTTTTATTAACATGCAATTTTCTTCTCCTTTTTTCGGAAAATGCTGGGACTGCGCATGCCTTTTTTAATTCAAAACTCTGTCCTGCATTTTTATTTCTGAGTTTTTGCCATCCTGATTTTTTTCTTTAAATTTCACCATAGCCCCCCCCCCCCTAAAAATCTAATAGGCGATCCCTTAAATCCTCGTCAAAGATGGCCTAATTAAGGATAAAGAGGCCTAGGGTTATGTGTAATTCGTTTACAAAAAGAACAAATTTCAGTAAAATATACTAATTAACAACCAAAAGGCTAATTTTTCTTTATAAAACATTTATTTTTTATTTTTCGAGATGGAGCTATCGACAATGTACTAGGGGGGTGATTAACCCTTTCCGCAACATGTAATGTAAGTCTCACATATCTTACGTATATCAACTTAAAATTAAAGAACATATACATAGAAAGATAAGTCAGATGTTGGTTTGACATAGTTTTGTAATGTCATCCTTTCCGGATTTGACCAACACTTAATCGATCTTTGGCAACGTGACGGGTGTGCTATAGCAAGCAGGAACTGCTTACTCTTCCGGAGCACCTGAGTTCACTCTCGTTTCGACTTGAGTTCGCGTTGCTGAATGCGGTTTTGTTGTTATGTGTGTTTGTGTTTTATGTTGTTATGTGGTTTGTTTTGTTGTGATGATTTTTGTCTGCCGGTTTTGTCTTTGTCTTTACGGTTTTATGATACTGATTACCCCTTTGGTACACCTTTGCTTCTTAAAACCAACACTTTTTGACGTAAGAAAGACAAAGGAAAGTGCAACTAATGTGACGTCCTATATGTATTTTATGTGAAAACTTAATGTTATGTTATCATGTTTTTATCCGATTTTCTCTATTAAGTTAAGCAATTTTATACCCGAAACTCATAAATATCATAAGACGCATGCAACATATGTCTTTCATGAATAGTTATCCATTCGGTTACCTTTAGTCCTTTGTCGTCTATTTACAATTTATAACAAAATATCTCTAAATTCACCAATTCAAACCAATAAGACCCAGACTTAGTGATAACTTGTTAGCATTATAAGATATCTTTTAAATAGATCAATTCCCTTACAATAAGCAACCGTAAAAGAGAGACTAAACATTGCAGAGAAAAGCTGTTGTTTGCTTATTAAATGACCATAAGCTTATGATTAATTTCAAGATCACGGTGATGATCCTTATAGTTTAAAAGCATGTTCTCGACACATTCTAATAGTTTTGGTCTACCAATGACTTGCAATTCTTAAATATTAACCGATACACACTACCCTTTCCTAAAAATGCCGCTACAGCGAAGCTTCCCAAGCTTTTTGAAAAGCTAAAACTTGTTGAAGTTTTAGTTTTTATCGATTTTTCGATGATATAAACGACGCCCGTTGATATCATAACGCACATCCCGGACATATTGGAACGATTTTTTTTCTTTCATAACAAAATGTTGCGATTTTCGAGATTGGTGTCCGTGTTATATTATGAGAATATACCCAATTAAATTGAGTAAATGGTGCCTTCAACATATAGAAACCGTCCTACTTATTTTCCATTTAAATCTGCAATTAAACAATCTTTCTGTACAGTTTATAGTTTAAAAAACCCAGTTTTGTTTATCTTAATGCGACTGTTATCGGATACCTGCTTAAACATTATTTGTGAGCAAAATATTGATATTTCATGACAGGAGGTCTGTATTTTTCGACGGTCATTCCTTGTTGTTTTGATTCGACTTACAAAACCCATACAACTAATCAAAAAATACACAAATCTATATAAGGTAACTATTTAGTTATTCCGTGAATACAACGAAACCTTTATAACATTTAAGAATAATCTTTATTTTAGACTAAAGCAGGACGTGTCCTACCTTATTCCAGTCAATTTTTGGTTGAGTATAGTAACAAAGGACGCGCAGTGTTCGCTTATAGTAACCGGTCTGCCTAAGCACCGTGAACTTTGTCTTGATCGTAAGAGTGATTTTTTAATCCTAACTAGTTTCTTAAATGTTACTTTTCAAGTACATAATTACCATGTTGCACACTACGTAAGAGCCTTTAGCATATATGTATGAGATCAGGTGAGCGATTCGGGCTCCTAAGAGCCTCTTGTTTATATATATTGATAATGCTGAATAGATTTTAATATCTGTCGACAATTATCTATGAAGCGTTTTTATTCTGAAATCATAAAACTATAACTGTTTATGTTTGAACTAAAATTCAATATTACTTTCTATGCTTGAAATCAAAATTAAATTTAATTTAGTTTTCTATGTTTAATTTCGAAGACAATTAATCGTATATAAATGGAGCAGTAAAATGAAAAAAAAACATCTGTTTATCAACCCATCAATTATTCATACACATCAAGGAACAATAAAATACAAATTTAGTCTCTTGTTTTAGAAGTAAATCAGACTTTTATCACTATTTTAGTAGAAATTATAGTTGAAAAGACAATACTTTATCATATTATGAGACAATCTTGTCTTGAAATCTCATTAATAATTCAAGCTAAATTCTATATGCATTGTATAAAATGTAAACGTTTGAATGTTCACTATCCCATGATCTTAACACATATTATCCTATTACAAGTTAAAGTTAAAGAATGGATAGACAAACATACGTTAAACTATTTTGTAGTTATAAAAAATATCAAATATATATATGTCATACATATTCAACAATTTTTCAAAAAGCAGCTCAGTCATCCAATTTACTTTTAAAACACCAATTTTAAAATATGAAACCCAAATTGCAGCTAGGTGAGCTTTTTATAAGACCGATTCACAGAAAGCTTGTTTCCAATGCAGGATAAATAAACATGTTTAAACTTACAAATTTTAATCGTTTTCATGCTTTGAGAGTTTATAAATTTGTCAGGAAACCTTATTGGTCTAAAACTTTCAATACCCTTGCATTGGCCCCTTTCAGGTTTGGACTGTCTAAAATTGATGACAGAAGGAATGAAATATCATATTGCTTTTGAATAATGAAAAAATAGGGGGTTATGAGTATTAAATAAAGCACATAAAGTAGGTACAACCAGAGAGTTGTGACCGAGTTAAACTAATAGACCGTGAATATTATTTTTGGACGTTGAAATTTTTATTCTTATCTATTTTGTTTCGTGTTGTTAAACTGCTTGTTAGTAAATATCTTTTTAGTTCTTATTAATTAGTATAGGTTTGTAAATCAATTTTGTCACATCTCATAATTTTCTTTTATCAATTAAGTCTTTCTAAATACAATGATTAAGTCAAATCTTTTTTTATGTCAAAATATCAACTTTGTCACTCAAAATAAGAAAGCGAATTAGATACAGATACAGATACAGATAATTTTATTAACCAGTGAGTTGGTGTTTTATGTCCTCGCAAAACTTTATAGGTTATTTGAAGTCGATGATAAAATGAACATTAAATGATATTAAATATGCGGTGGGTGAGAAACATAGGAAACTGTGAGGAACCAAAGGAAAAGAGAGAGAGCTGGGTAGGGGAGCAAAATTTAGCCTATGTGGTGCATTTTTGACCGAAAATGAGTAAGAAAAATATGTCGAATGCGTTAGGGTATCAATAGTAGTTCAAATTGTATTTCATAAGTCGGTTAAATTGAGTTAAGTTAGTTTAGAGTTAAGTAAGTTAGTTAAGTTAGCAGTCAAGTAACGTGTTCATTATTTTACGTTTACATTTAGTGAGTGAGTGAAATGGTGGTTTACGCCCTCGCAACATGATGAACATGAAAGTGATGATAAAACGAACATGAAATGATGATGATAAACGAAATAGTGGGTGGGGTACGGTGGGAAACAAAGGAGCAACACATTTTGAAGAACCACAGTAAAACGGGGAGAGATGCGTAGGGGCGGAAAATTTAGCCTATGTGGTGCACTTTTTAGCGGTCCACAAAGGGGTCTTTTACGTTCATAAAGCGCGGCACTCTCCACACACGTTGGCCCACTATGGTCAGCGATCAGGGTTTCCGTATCATAAACCTGACAATCCCCGCGGACGAGGGCCACCCTGTTCAGCCACCTAGGGTACACATTTGGTCGCTCTGTGGGCTGAGCACTGACCCGTCGTCAGAATCCCGAGACCCTTAGTCGCCTCTTACGACAAGCTATGCTTTGCTGCGGGCCTATTCGCCACACGGGACTGAGATAAAAAGAGAGAGCTAGTCTACGATCTGTTTTGTCTAATGTGAGTTGAGACAGGAGAAAAAGCAACATAAGGACCAAATGAGGGCAATACGATTAGAAGGATTATTTTTTTACTAACTTTTATGTGTTTGATAATTTACAAATAAAAAGAAGCAAACTATTGATATATATTCAATCAAAGTGTATAAAAAAGGTCCCAGGAGACTAAAATTGGTCAGCTGATTCAAATGAATTAAATATATCCTTATTCACTGTGAAATGATAAGATAAATTTTGTAATGAAAACTTTACATCCCCAAAATTACAAAGTTAGCTTGTCAAGGGATGATTCATTGATTTTTTTTCGGTTACATGGGAATACATGTACCTATGTCTCATAATTTTCTGTTAGTTAATTTTTTAAATAATATCCAAAGAGTTAAAATAAACATATACTTTGTCTGGAACTTTGTTGTTATTTTTATTTCCGATGGTTAAAAAAAAGAAGGTAAGGAAGACCAGGTGAGGAATTTTGCCTGCCAAGTACTACCAGGTGAAGCTTTCGTTTGAAATTCTACGATTACTGGTTCACAAGTTATATGCTTTATCTGAAAAAGAAACAAAGGGAATATTTTATAGAATGTTTGTCAAAACCAGAGGAAAACTATCTTATATTCCATGCAATTTTCACATGGAATGTATTGTGAGAGAAGTTATATTTACCACATGTATTCCAATTAAACAGAGCACAACTACATGTACAAAATCTTTAGCATCAGCGGGATTAAGAAACAAATAGGGTTAATTTTGACAACAGTGTTAATGCTATTAAGAGGTCAAAAGAGCATTGTTTAATTACGTGAGCAGGCTTAAGAAAGGTTAAACCTTTTAAGTTTCAAGAACGAAGACGACATTCTGGATTTCCAAAAAAAAAAGAAAGAAATATCTATTTTAAAATTAAAGCAGCAACGCTAGCACCATCTTTAGAACCATCTGTATAAACTGTTGAAAATTCAGAATATCTGGATTTAATTTTGCAATAATCTTGTTGTATAAGATATATCATTCTTCTCTCTTTGTAAATATTTATCCAACGCAGTAATTTTAGTTAAGAGAATCTGTTGATTTTTACAATTCATTACTCTAAAACCAAAAAGACTGATGTTTTGAAATGCATGACTACATCTATGTAAAAGTATATGCGATCATTTAAATGCTGCCTCAACCGCCAGAATTTTTCATTAAAATTTTTGTGCAGTGATTTAGCTGTTACACCAGTTGTCTCATCTGCACAGTTAACAAAGTCGTCGTTGAAAAGCACAATACAGTATAAGTATATTTGTATCAGGAATCAAGTACCATATCAAACAAGTTTTTATACCCCGCCACACGAAGTGGCAGGGTATTATGTTATACCCTCAGTTTTTTTTGGTGTCTGTCCGTCCGTCCGTCTGTCTGTCCGTCTGTCCGTCTGTCCGTCTGTCCGTCCCCCGAAGGTTTCCGACCAATAACTTGAAAACGCGTCAAAGGATTTGAATGATATTTTGCACAGCTGTTTAGTACAATAAAATACAGGTCAAGTTCGATTTCCAGCATGATCCAAAAAATAGTTTTCAAGATAGGCCACTTTGAAAAATCAAATTTCATGAAATTTTGAGTTTCTGACCAATAACTTGAAAACGCGTCAAAGGATTTGAATGATATTTTGCACAGCTGTTTAGTACAATAAAATACAGGTCAAGTTCGATTTCCAGCATGATCCAAAAAATAGTTTTCAAGATAGGCCACTTTGAAAAATCAAATTTCATGAAATTTTGAGTTTCCGACCAATAACTTGAAAACGCGTCAAAGGATTTGAATGATATTTTGCACAGCTGTTTAGTACAATAAAATACAGGTCAAGTTCGATTTCCAGCATGATCCAAAAAATAGTTTTCAAGATAGGCCACTTTGAAAAATCAAATTTCATGAAATTTTGAGTTTCCGACCAATAACTTGAAAACGCGTCAAAGGATTTGAATGATATTTTGCACAGCTGTTTAGTACAATAAAATACAGGTCAAGTTTGATTTCCAGCATGATCCAATAAATAGTTTTCCAGATAGGCCACTTTGAAAAATCAAATTTCATGAAATTTTGAGTTTCCGACCAATAACTTGAAAAAGTGTCAAAGGATTTGAATGATATTTTGCACAGCTGTTTAGTACAATAAAATACAGGTCAAGTTTGATTTCCAGCATGATCCAATAAATATTTTTCCAGATAGGCCACTTTGAAAAATCAAATTTCATGAAATTTTGAGTTTCCGACCAATAACTTGAAAATGCTTCATGGGATTCAAATGATATTTTGTACAGCTATTGAGTACAATAAAATACAGGTCAAGTTTAATTTCCAGCTTGATATGAAAAATAGTTTTCGAGAAAGGCCACTTTGAAATAAAATTTTATGAACTTTTGATATTATAACGTGGCGGGGTATCATTTAATGTCCCATTACATGCCCTATTTTTAATATTGATGATTCCCGAAAATTCCCATCAAAGTTGGTTCCCTACCCATATGATATGTCAAAGTTTCCCAACGAGCAATTTAGTAGCTTCCAAAACATGCACAATGATCAGTACAGGTACAACTACAATCCTATGTTTCAACAAAGATTCAATGGTCATGGAATGAGAGGGCGAGGAAGCGCTCGAGGTAGGGGTGGTATGAACATGATGAATGGTTATGGTAATATGAGTGGACAAAAGAGAAATCGTCCACCTTTTCCTTAAACTAAAAACCTGAAGATATCAGTGAATGACACTACATGTAATACATATAAATACCTTATATAATTAAGCAAACTTCCATTGTTAGGTTGTCGGTTAACTGATGTTATTACCCATTTTCCTACTTATATATTATATGTAAAAGTAGTAGAGATGTCCAAAGCTCTTAGCATTTCTCGGGCCGATTAGGGCCAATTAGCCCTTTTGCGCAGGCGTATGACGTCACATCCGGTTCCGGTCGGCCATCTTGGATCCCGGCGGCCATCTTGGATCACGTGACTTCCGGTTCCGCCATCTTGGATGACGTATTTCCGGTCATTTCCGGTTTAAGAAGGGGAGATAATTTTCCCGCCAAAAAGTTTAAATTCCGCCAATTTTTAAAATTTCATATCTTTCTTATTCCTTGTCCGTTTTCCTTCCGGTTTGTTGCATTGTCTTGGGTAAGACAATGTCTTTCCGATGATGTCCATTGTGTTGGTCAGTGGTCATTAGGGGCTTGACCATCAGGTGACCATTTCTTATTTCTATTCAAAGGTGGGGTTGTTGTATATCATTAGACAGCCTTTAAGGTCTAGAGGTTGATTCTGAGCTTTTTGTGTTGGTAAGGGTCAGGGGTCTCTCAGGATTTGACCCCAAAGTAACCTTTTTTCTTGTTGCTTACTATACATGTAATATGTCTTTGTTTCACCTGTGGGGACTAGTCTAAGGGAAGTAACTCGTGGCTTTTTAAGGGTGTTTTAGTAAATAGGTAATGTTTTGTCTGGATTTGGGTGAATAAGGCTTATGGTTATCGTTTTCTATTGTTTCATTTGGCGTTATGGATAACAAGTCGAATATCAGTTCCGATGCTTTATTATAGTAAAAGGTTTCAATCTTCATCCTCATCACTCTCCTCGTTCAATTTGAACTGTTTTATCTTCGCATCTAACAGGTACTTTCTCTTCTCGGTAGCGTATTTCCAGGACTCTTCATATTCATAATCCTTGTCATCTCTCAGTCGTTTTGCGGTCTCTTTGATCTTCTTGTGAACTGGATCTCGTGCCATTTCCATTTGCCACATAATGTTAGAGACGTAACGATTCTTTAGACCTTCTCTATAAAGCGGTAACATATCCCTTTCTGTTTTCGCTACTGCATCTTTGTCCAAGTAGCCACGGTCCGTGTATTCATTCACTTTCTTTTCGTAGTCGTCCTTGTATAAGACCAGCACGTCTCCTATAAAGTGGTCCCACGGATCCATCTTTTCTCCTGCGTAAGTTTCTTCGTCTTCAGACAAGTCGTCACTCGTTTTGGATTCCGTATCCGTGTCGTCGTCCTCCTCTTACCTATCCCATTCATCCAATAACGGCCACTGTGACTCTTCCATTTTCGTTGGGTGCTTCAACTCTTGATGTCTCTTTAGGTTGTAATGTTTGTTTGTTCTGAAGCCGCATTCGTCGCAGTGGTACATCCTTCTTCTTTGACGTCTGATCGTCTTTTGACAAAAAGTCTTTCATCTTTTTCATTTTATATACACTTCTTGAAAAGAGTAATATCTTTTTGACGTCCTTATCCTCACTGATGTCTGTTGATTCTCCATGTTCTTTGAAGAAAGCTTTTCTTAATTCCGATAGACTCGGTCTACTATACTTGAGGAACCATGCTTTATACACTCGCCATTGTTGATATATTTTCTGACAATCTTTGCAAGGTACATCAACTTTTGATTTGTAAAACTTGCTGATAGGTTTTGGTTTTTTACATTTACGACATTTTCGTTTGGCGGGGTCTGGTTCTATATCCATCTTACATGTACTACATAACTGTTCTTTCTTGTCATGTACAACATCCATTTTACGTGTGCACAGTTTGATTTTTTTCAAACAACTGACTAAATGGTTTACTTCTTTTTATTTTAAAACATCATTAACCAATGATCGTTCGTGACCAGGTCACGTGATCCCCTCCATTCCACCTTTAATTTGGCTCTTTTGCAGCTCATTTTGCTCTTTCGCTGCTCATCTTGCTCTTTTGCTGCTCATCTTGCTCTTTTGCAGCTCATCTTGCTCTTTTCCCTGCTCATTTGGCTCTTTACCTTGCTCATTTGGCTCTTTTGCTGCTCATCTTGCTCTTTTCCTTGCTCATTTGGCTCTTTTGCAGCTCATTTTGCTCTTTCGCTGCTCATCTTGCTCTTTTGCTGCTCATCTTGCTCTTTTGCTGCTCATCTTGCTCCTTTGCTGCTTTTCGCATCTTTAACTACACCAGCAGCAGCAGCAGCAGCAGCCATTTCACCCCTTTATATTTACTTAAGCAGCAGCAGCAGCCATTTTACCCCTTATATTTACTTAAGCAGCAGCAGCAGCAGCAGCCATTTCACCCCTTATATTTACTTAAGCAGCAGCAGCAGCAGCCATTTTACCCCTTATATTTACTTAAACAGCAGCAGCCATTTTACCCCTTATATTTACTTAAGCAGCAGCAGCCATTTCACCCCTTTTCCACACCAAGAACAGACGCTTCCTTGTGTGTATTAAGAGTTACTGTTTAACCCCCTCCTGTAACTTAGGACACAGCACTTTTCTGTGTTACTCTTCCTTTAGCTCGGGACTTCAGGTCAAAATGTACTTTTAATTTCCCATAGACTCCTATGTTAAATCTTCTTGGCGATCTACGCGACACCTGTCACCTCCAGAACTCTAACAGTAAAGTCATGTGCAGTCATGCGTAACGGTTCCCGATTCTTCTTAATTTTACTCCCAACCAGTTCATTTTGCACTTGATGACCCCATGTCTTCTAACCGGTTCAAACCGGTTTCTTCGTTTCTATTTTTAGCCCTTACCCCTTTCTAACCCTAACCCTATGTCTCCTTCTTTGTTTTATTTTTAACCCTGACCCCTTTCTAACCCTAACCCTATGTCTCCTTCTTTGTTTTATTTTTAACCCTGACCCCATTCTAACCCTAACCCTAACTCTCTTCTACCTCTAGCTCTAATCTTTAACCCTAACTCTCTTCTAACTCTAACTCTAATCTCTCACACTAACCCTAACTCTAATCTCTTTTCTAGCCCTAACCCTAACTCTTTTCTAACCCTAACTCTAACTTTCTTGTAATCTAATCTTTAACTCTGACCT
The DNA here is from genome assembly GCA_963971305.1 of Arcuatula senhousia. Taxonomy (NCBI): domain Eukaryota; kingdom Metazoa; phylum Mollusca; class Bivalvia; order Mytilida; family Mytilidae; genus Arcuatula; species Arcuatula senhousia. Next base: position 51,638 of record CAXARO010000238.1, on the reverse strand, counting down.
TGCAAAGATTGTCAGAAAATATATCAACAATGGCGAGTGTATAAAGCATGGTTCCTCAAGTATAGTAGACCGAGTCTATCGGAATTAAGAAAAGCTTTCTTCAAAGAACATGGAGAATCAACAGACATCAGTGAGGATAAGGACGTCAAAAAGATATTACTCTTTTCAAGAAGTGTATATAAAATGAAAAAGATGAAAGACTTTTTGTCAAAAGACGATCAGACGTCAAAGAAGAAGGATGTACCACTGCGACGAATGCGGCTTCAGAACAAACAAACATTACAACCTAAAGAGACATCAAGAGTTGAAGCACCCAACGAAAATGGAAGAGTCACAGTGGCCGTTATTGGATGAATGGGATAGGGAAGAGGAGGACGACGACACGGATACGGAATCCAAAACGAGTGACGACTTGTCTGAAGACGAAGAAACTTACGCAGGAGAAAAGATGGATCCGTGGGACCACTTTATAGGAGACGTGCTGGTCTTATACAAGGACGACTACGAAAAGAAAGTAAATGAATACACGGACCGTGGCTACTTGGACAAAGATGCAGTAGCGAAAACAGAAAGGGATATGTTACCGCTTTATAGAGAAGGTCTAAAGAATCGTTACGTCTCTAACATTATGTGGCAAATGGAAATGGCACGAGATCCAGTTCACAAGAAGATCAAAGAGACCGCAAAACGACTGAGAGATGACGAGGATTATGAATATGAAGAGTCCTGGAAATACGCTACCGAGAAGAGAAAGTACCTGTTAGATGCGAAGATAAAACAGTTCAAATTGAACGAGGAGAGTGATGAGGATGAAGATTGAAACCTTTTACTATAATAAAGCATCGGAACTGATATTCGACTTGTTATCCATAACGCCAAATGAAACAATAGAAAACGATTACCATAAGCCTTATTCACCCAAATCCAGACAAAAGATTACATATTTACTAAAACACCCTTAAAAAGCCACGAGTTACTTCCCTTAGACTAGTCCCCACAGGTGAAACAAAGACATATTACATGTATAGTAAGCAACAAGAAAAAAGGTTACTTTGGGGTCAAATCCTGAGAGACCCCTGACCCTTACCAACACAAAAAGCTCAGAATCAACCTCTAGACCTTAAAAGCTGTCTAATGATATACAACAACCCCACCTTTGAATAGAAATAAGAAATGGTCACCTGATGGTCAAGCCCCTAATGACCACTGACCAACACAATGGACATAATCGGAAAGACATTGTCTTACCCAAGACAATGCAACAAACCGGAAGGAAAACGGACAAGGAATAAGAAAGATATGAAATTTTAAAAATTGGCGGAATTTAAACTTTTTGGCGGGAAAATTATCTCCCCTTCTTAAACCGGAAATACGTCATCCAAGATGGCGGAACCGGGAGTCACGTGATCCAAGATGGCCGCTGGGATCCAAGATGGCCGACCAGAACCGGATGTGACGTCATACGCCTGCGCAAAAGGGCTAATCGGCCCTAATCGGCCCGAGAAATGCTAAGAGCTTTGGACATCTATACTACTTGTGAATTATATAATTTTGAGTTACATGTAATGTGAAGTACATGTACATATAGTTTTTATTTGACAATATATGTATCTTTTATTGAAAAAAATTAATCTCATATATGCACATTTAGTATGAAAGTATATGCGCCATAGATGTGCATTATTATAGTCACTTCAAATTATATAGGAAGACAAGGAAACGTAAGGAAAAAGTCATCGCGAGGAAATTATTGATAGATAAGATAATCTCCATAAAAAATCCCAATGCTTAATTGTAAGTGTTAAATGGAATATCTGGTTAAAAGCAAGCCCAAACTACTGGTATATAAATGGGAAGGAATGGTTTGATTATTTTAAAAATTTAAGTTATAAATCTTATATGAAAACAATAACAATTTTAAAGAAATAATGGATTCTTTAAAAGAGCTTGAAAAGGAAACTATATTTACAGAACTAGATATAAAAATTTCAAATAAAGAAATCAGTGATGCCATTAGATCCTTAGAAAATAACAAATCGAGTGTCTTCGATTTCATATTTAATGAAATTTTAAAATCAAGACAAAGCCTTATAATGGAAAGTCTTAATAAACTATTTAATAATATTCTATTTCTTGTTAAAATCCCTATATTATGGGGTACAGGAATTATAGTCCCTATATTTAAAAATGTTGATAAAGATGATCCTAACAATTATAGAGGAATAACAATATCTAGTTGTCTAGCAAAAGTATTCTCCAAAATTTTAAATACCAGATTAGAAAATGTTTTAAACAGCAGAAATCAGATATGTAAAGAGCAATTTCGGTTCTGCTCTAGTAGTCACGTACACAACAGATCGTATGTTTGTGCTAAAACCTATTGATAAATATAATTCAACATCAAATAAAAAAAAACTTTATACATGTTTTATAGACTTTTAAAAAGCTTTTGATTCTGTGAATGTCGATTGCTTATTATATAAACTAAGAAAAAATGGTATTAGTGATATTTTCTATAACGTTATTAAAGATATTTACAGTAAAACTCAGCTAAATGTTAAACTAGATCATGATGAATTAACAAACTCCTGTGAGTCTATCATTGGAGTTCGACAAGGGGACAATTTAAGTCCTAACTTGTTCAAACTCTTTAAATGACTTACCAGATATATTCAGCAATACTTACCTAACTCATTAACATTAAATTGAATTGGGTAGATATCACGGGCTACTTGTAAGTGAACGAAAATGTAAGCTTTGCAAAAAATGATATTGAGGACGAACTCAATTTCTTGCTTCAATATCCAAACTTAGAAAATATAAGGACAAAATTAGTAAATGAAATAGATAATAAATATAAAAAGATTAAGCAATTAAATCAAAATGATAAATTTGTTTGACATATGTCAAATGAAGATAACTGTATTATGAAGAAAATTAGTAGTAATCTTGTAAAGCAATCCAATATTTTACTAGATATGTCATAGCTAATTGTGAATCATTTTCAAAAGTTTATAAAATATGACTGTGTCACTGTAAAAGTTCATTCATATATATGCATGTCAAATGTAATAGTTTATTATCAAGCGACAAATCTGCTGGCAGACACGGCATACATGCCATATGAAGTAGGCTTTGATCTGTTTGCCATATTAATATTGTTTATGCATTTATTACTTTATTTGATGCAATATATTGTTTTATGTTTATACTGCTCAGTAATAGGCTTCAAATTGACAATAAAATAATCTGTCTGTCTGTCGTGTATGGTATCCTAGTGTCTCTTTGAACACGTTGAATTGATCATTAACAGTGCGACGGGTGTTCTGTTGATTCCTCTTCTTCAGGAACACCTGAGTTTACTCTTGTTACGACTTTAGTTAGCGTTGTTGATTGATAATCAGTTCTTTTTTAATGTTTTGTATTTTTTAGTGTTTCTGCTGTTACTGGCTTTCTATTTGCCCTTTCGGACTTTAGACATTCAAATGCCTCATTGGTAACTCTTTGCTTCTTGTAACTGGAAGAGTTCTAATTCCCCGAGGTACAAAAATGTAAGCCCGCATCAAACCTATAAAATATTCAAAATTGCCTTAACCCTAAGATTATGCCTATCCAAAACATACGTGTAGGTCGATTTTAGTCTTAAATTGGTATGCAGTTCGGCATTTGGGATTCTATCGTTCTATGCTTTTCATATTCATATAATACTTAGCATTTGCAATTACTTACGACAGGGCTGAAAAAGAAGAAAAAATAAAATTTATCTTAAACAAAAATGAGCGATGCATTAAAGTCAAAAATAGACAGAATCTAACGATTTTAGCTTAGTACGGGCAGATCAAAGTAAAACCTTAAAAGTCAAGAAGAGAATGTGTACTTCATTCATTTAAGAAAATGAGTCATGTGGTGTATGGTGACTTTAAAGTCAAAATTAGACAAAAAGTTAATGGATTTTGCTTAGAACGGCAGTGAGTGAGTTGGTGTTTTACGCACTTGCAACGCTATTTACAGTCAAACCTGTCTTAAGCAGTCACCTAAGGGGAAAACTAAAAGTGACCTTTATAGACAGGTGACCTCTTAATTGAGGTTTCATATATGGGATCTATTCTAAAGATATTAGACTAGACACATGTAGTATATAAATCCATGCATATTGTAGTAGCAAGTGTATGTATACTGATATTGTTTTTATTTGTATTATTCATTAAAAAGTTTAAAAAAATAAAATATTCATTATCAATTGAAATCAATGAAATACATTGTAAATACTTGTACATATATGTCAATAAATACTTTTTAAAATACAGTACATTGTGTTTTCACTGTTGTTTATACGCATGTAAGTTAACTAGATAGCCCCAAAAAGTCACTGTTTCTGGGTTCCCATTATAAAGTCTGTAGTGAATTGATCCTCTAATTCCATCACGGTTTATTTGAAGGCGATGAACATGTAAAGGATGATTAAGTGAGCATAAAAGGATGATGCGAAATGAAATATGGGAGTAGGTTGGGTAACAAAGGTAATCACCGAATCTACTTCTTGGATTTGCATATCGAATTTGACTCGGGTGGTCATCTCAGTACAACAATATACGACATAAGAGACTTTTTTAATTTCAAATTTAATTTATTTATTTTCCTTATCTGAAAAGTAACATACCACTTCGCCGGCATATGGGGTGTGTATTTCAAAACGTATTCAATATGAGAGTGCTTCTACTTATTTTCCATATTTTATGGTGACCCGCCCCCATTGTCGCCGTGATCGGCTTTTAGACCACGGTTATAAGAAAATAAGCCGCATCCGGTCTCTGAATTTTTTTCTATATCATCCACTGGTAGCAAAATTGCAAAATTCAAAATTATGTCCGTTAAAATGATTCGTTCTTGTTTCAATTAGTTTGTTGTACTGAGATGATCACCTCTTTATTCCTATTATGTTTTACAAACGTGTTGTGTTTTGTGTTATCGGACCCTTTTTTTAGATCCCAATGGAGGAGAAAGGTTTGGAGTCATATAAAACCTGGTGCAGTCCACCATTTCTTTTGAAATGCCTGTACCATGTCGGTATGTCTTTACCTTGTTTTGTCTTTTATTGGTCATCGCGTTCGATAATTTTGTTGTTTCCTTTATTTATATACTTAGTGAATACAGATGTGCATTAAGGATGCTCGCTAGTCTTGTTTTGGTATTTCTGTCATATGTTCGGAATCCTCTGGATTTTACCATCAAAATAGGGTTAAAATTTTTGCCCACGAATCCCCTATTTTCTTGTTATTAATGTATTTAATATGTCATAAAGAGGTTATAGACAAAGTTTAACCGAATCCTATTTATTCTGTCATGGGTTTTAACAGCGAAATAATGATAATGCTAAACCTATGAAAAAGTCAGAAAACCTTTTCCCGCCAAAACTTTAACGTCAATTATTTTAAAAACAAGGTCACGAACCTATCAAAATTGTTTGCTTATTTTATTCCTTTTACTAATATCTTTTAATTCAAGGCATAAAATTTGAAACCAATTTATTTTCAATAATAGTAGCGAACATCCTTAAGCCAAATAAAAACAGTGTCATAACTCCAAACATAAATCAAAACAATTAAAATAGTTTTAACGTTCAATCAGACATTTCACGTTTGTTCACAAATAAACGAGAAATGGACAATAACTTTGAATATAAAGGCTAATATAAATGTTGTTTTTTTATTATCAAGTAGGGGTCAATGTATTGATATTTTTCTGCTTATTTCTGGAACAATAAAATCTACTTTAATAGTATTGAAAACATATATAAAAAACGACAAATAATTTATATTCCCATAGTTTTTTTATGCTACCTTATAGCTGGATTGAATACAAAGTACATACGAAACTAGTTTTGTCTAAAATCATTCTTTGTCGCAATGGTTAATACTAGTAATATGATTAACTTCTCCTAGCTAGATCTAAAGTTAGTACATTAAACAGAATGACAAAAATGCAAGTAAGACAACTGATATATTTAATATGTTTGTTTGTAAAGTGTTCCGATGCCGCTGCTCAAAGTAAGGTTTCTATAGTTCGTCACCATAGCTTAGTAAATAGTGAGAGTAATTTTTTGGACGGATTTGAGCAGTCCAAGCTTGCATGTTCAGTGGTTTGTTTTCATAACAAGAAATGTCGAATAGGGTACTTCCACCCTGTCACCAAACGTTGTGCGTTATACAGCTCGGACACACTGGTATCAAACTCCAATGAAGATGGAATGCTCCTTGTCATCGAGAGCAGAAAAAGTAAGTACATGATTTTGCATTTTCCTAGTAACGTTCCTATTTCCCACTTCTATTTGTTCCATTTTTATCGTTGGTTTGAAATGTTATGACAATGTATATCATTCATTGACTTCAATCTCCGACAATGTACATCGGATAGAAATACCGTTAATGTAAAATATTTACGAAATTGGACATCTTTGCGTCTTTAACCTTGAAGTTCTTTATTAGGTTAAACACGCTTTTTCCACGTTCTATGACTTTCGATGAGTTAGTAAGAACATGGTACGTACGTTATTAAATATTTAAGTTTGTATTTGAAAAAGACATTGTCGGAGACAAAAAGAAAGTTATAAAGTAAATAATTGTTGAGAATGGAATTGAAATTTAATGTAATACATACTTATTTACCTATTGTTATTTAAGGATGTTGGCATTTGAGCTTTTGAGATTTTTACATTTTGTCAGAATCCTCTGGTGTTTTCCCGTCAAAATAAGGCAAAAATATTTGCAGGTTTACCCTAATTTTTCTTTTGTTTAAGGTCTTCATTACATCATAAATACTTGTTGTACATTTTTTCTTTCTATTATAATTATCACTTTTTCATAGATTTAAACAGCTAAATTATGCTAACGTTAAAGCCATGAAAGTCTTTTGTGGTACAATTAAGAGAATATGGACTTGTTTATTATGTCACTATTTGTTTCAAAAATGCAATATTTTGATTAAACCCTAAAATTGGTTTTACAGGTAATTTTATGACATTCTTAGAGAAATTGTGTAAATAAAAAGCCATAAAGAAAAAAAATTGTTCATTGAAAATATTTTTGAATTATTGATTGATGTTGAATTTTTGGTTAATTTTAATTTAAGAATGGCATTAAAATAATTAGGGGTCAACGTGCTCATTGTTTTTTTTTTAAGTTTATCACTAGGGTGGTAGGCTTAAAGCTGGCATATGCATTGTACGTCTTACATTTACTTTCACCCGTTAGACCCGCAATATAATTGAGTTGAAATAATAACCCCAGTCAATTTTATTAAAATGTATAAATTGTTAAATTCTAAGACTTTATTGCACTCAGAAAATGGCTAGTTTTTAGCTCACCTGAGGTATTGCCATCACTTGGCACCCGTCGTCGTCGTCGTCCGTCGTCATCGTTAACTTTTCTTTGAAAATCTTCTCCGACGAAACGACTGAAGGGATTGCTTTGAAACTTTGCACACTTCATTTATGGGATGTCCTCTACCGCGATTGCACAAATAATGACCGCCGTCCAAACAAAATGGCCGCAGTTACTAGAAATAGACCAGGGGGGTCAGGTTATGTTTTTGGCTTGTATATCAAAAAGTATAACAGATAGATGTAATATGATGCAGGCTACTGCTTCATCATCAAAAGCTCTACAAAAGTCTCCATTGAGTCGCTTCATCATCAAAAGCTCTACAAAAGTCTCCATTGAGTCGAAGTTGTCAGATGACCCCTTACAGGAGTTACCTTCAAGGTGAAAAATAGCAATTTTCAAGTTTTTGGCTCATACAATGAAAACTATTACAGATGGAGAAAAGTTGTTGCTTAAAAATCAATTATAAAGTTATTTTATATCGAAATGAACAGGAATTTGATATGTATTTAGAAAATATGTAAATGCGTTAAAATACTGCTCATATAGTACCATAAATAGGTACCCATGACAACCATTTTGTCTGCAACATGACTTTTCTCGGATTTGGAAACTGAAGTTTGGCACCCCGATAAGCACCATCAAATTGATTAAAAATCATTTATTTGGGTTTGTTGTTGATCAATTTATTTGGATTTAGGTGCTCATTGTTGATAATGTTAAGAATAATTTTGATTTTTTTGACGAAAAGGGTATAAATCAGAATGAGAAAAACTGCGTTTTTCATCTTGATATCATTTTTTGTTATAATTTTCAAAAATACAAAAGAATGAGCAGCAATTCAAATTCTATATTATTTCATCTATCATGTGGTAAAATTCTAAAACAATCGATGCCGATCTTTGGGGTGCTAAATCCGATTTAAGAAGTGAGGTATCAAATTTCGTCTGATTTGCCAAATAAGGTAAAAGGGGCGGGACTTAATTTCCAATAGAAAATTCTTCTATTCGGGTTTTTCTAACTATTGAGTAATATTAATAAAATATAATGGTTTGGATAACTGTAGATTATTATGTCAGACTACATAAGACAATAAAACTACAAATATTTTATCAAATCTATATCATGTATATGGTACAGGCTTTTATTTTTCCGAGTATTCGTCGCAATAAGGGGGACAACTCTTGGAAACTTTTTTTTTACTTTTGGCGGGACTAACGTCATTAACATCACTGTGAAGACACACTTCAAAATTTATTACATTTTCCCATAATCATGTCGTTGAGGGATATGTTTTACCTAATGAGTTATTATTTGAAACAAGCAGATGTACCAATGGGGTATTCGAATGTCAAAAGTCTGAAAGGACAGAGACAAAACCAGTAATCACCAACAAGAACGGGACAAAAACAGACAACACGCAAAACATGGAAACACAAAAGTCGCTGAATATCAGTCAACAACGCGAACTCTGAAAATTAAAATCGTTTTATTGTCGTTATATTGAATATATATTGTATAAATTTCTTTGTTTCAGCTTGTCCTGACAAAAATTGGCAACAGAATGGCACAAGTTGTTACTACTTCAGCACAGAGATGTTATCTTGGAATGAGTCAAAAGTAAGTCATTAATTCATAAATCATATTGAATACAATATTTTAATAACAGTACATAACGCTTTTATATAAGGATAACCCATTCGGATGCCGATGGCGAATAGGCCCGCATCAGCGCTAAGCTTGTCGGCAAAAGTCCACTAGAGTTCTCAAAAACCTGACATCAGGTCAGGCCGCTTTGCCCTCAAAGCGACTTGGATGTGTGCCCCAAGTGATTAAATTGGGCAGCCCTGTCATAATAAACGCCGGAGTCGTCAGGCTATAATGCGAATAGCCTGCCTGCAAACCATAGTGGTGCATTGTGGTGGGAGAAACACCACGCTCCTCGACCTTGAAAGAACCCTTCTGCAGGTTCATCTCCCGGAAGTAGCCGAAATCGGCTTGGGAGTAAAGCAATAACTAATGTTTTTTAAGAAAGTGGATTTTGCTTTTGTTATGAAAAACAGCATTGAGCCCTAAATGGCGGTCTCTTCCTGTTGAGTGATTGCGGTGGTGTTTGTGTCCTAGCAACACTTTATATAGGTAATACAAGGGTGATGAACATCAAAAGGCTGACAAATACAAATTTCAACAAAGTTCCAGACAATATATTTTGCTGCGCCTAAAGCGCGTTTGGTCTATTAAAGACCTATCAGGCGCTTATTGAAAAAGCCAAAGATTATATAAAGATTACAAAGAATTAAATAAAGGATTAAAATGAAAATGATGATGATTAAATTAAATGATGGTGGGAAACAAAGGAACAGTAATTTTGAAGACCACTGGAAAAGGTAGCGATGAATAGGGGTGGCAAATTGACTCGGTAATGTGCTTTTTTGCGGTCAACAAAGGGATCTGGCGTCGCATCTCTCACACAATGCTACCTCTTGTTTTTTTTTAAATGTTGAAGTCAAACAGGAAAACAAATAAGAGAACAAAAACTTTTTTGGTGAAGAGCTTTAAACTTCGTACAGTTAGTTAGTTTTCAAATTCTTGTATCTGCTTAAAAGTCCTAAAATTTGCTGATCCAAAAAGTTGAGAAATACACGATTTTCATATTTATTGGTTCTTGTAGGATTTTTGTCGAGAATTTGGCGGATATCTGGCTGAAATAACATCATCAACAGAAACCGCTTTCATCCAATCAGAAGCCGTGAAACATTACAATCAGACTGCGTTCAACGGAAGTACTGGCTGGGGTAAGTAATAAAATTTAGCAATATTGCGATATGTGAAACTGCTTTAAATTTTTATCTACACAATAGGCTATCAGCGGAGACAGTAAACAAAGCTCTATGAAAATAACTTTCGAATTGTCAACTTACACTTCATAGTGTAGCCACACTCCGTACGCTCAGATAATGTTTACATATAAAACTGATTCATTGTTACAAAGCGTGTGTCTATTGTGGTTTCCTTGATAGGGCGTCACGTATCACAACTCGACTCCTCATTATTATGGAAGATGTCATGTGCATCAGACTTCTATGTGTATTTTTAAGATAAATACTTAAGTTTCTGATTTTACGGAAGACTTCGTGCGCCGATAGATAAATATGGGATTTCCATCCCTCAAATAAGTGCAGATGTTGATTGGTCGTAGGGTTTTGTTCCGATTTGATTCGAATTGACAATTTCTGTTCAGTTGTTGTTGAGTTTTTGTCTCGCCTGCAAAGCAGAGCGGGACAAAGGTGTTACTTTACCGGCGGCGGCAGCGTTAACTTTTTGGAAAAGTTTTATGAGCACCTCCATATCTCAAGAACAATAGGTCCTAGGTTGATGAAACTTGGTATGCATATGCCCTTGTAGTAGCTAAGCACAGCTGCATCCTCATCTTTTGACCTCGACCTTGATTTTATCGGTTGAGTGACTTTGACAATTTTCAATACATGTAATAGCAATTGAAAAGTTTTGCAAATACCTCCGTATCTCAAGAACTATAGGTCCTAGGTTGATAGAACTTGGTATGCATATGCCCAAGTAGTAGATTAGCACAGATGCATCTCAATCTTTAGACCTTGATCTTGGTTTTCCGGTTGAGTGACTTTGACAATTTCCAATACATATAATAATAATGGAAAAGTTTTGCGAGCACCTCCATATCTCAAGAACTTTAGGTCCTAGGTTGATGAAACTTGGTATGCATATGCCCTAGAAATAGCTTAGCACAGTTGCATCCCTGTCTTTTGACCTTGACCTTGATTTTCTGGTTGAGTGACTTTGATTATTTTTATTGCATATATTAGCAATGTTTAGGTTCTATAAACATCTTTTGATCTCAGAAACTGAAAATCCATGTAAATTCAAAATATAGTGTAAGTAAGAAAGAATAATTGTTTCTGATGGTAATTGGCAGGCGAGACATACTTTAGTGTTAACTATTATTATATTTTGTGTTCTTCATGCTGTTCTCGTTCATTTTTACTGGTTTTGGCGTTGCCTTTTCTGACTTACTCTTACTCTGCTTACTGAACTGCTTACTCTTCCGGAGCACCTGAGTTCACTCTTGTTTCGACTGGAGTTCACGTTGTTGATTAATATTCAGTTGTTTTGTGTTGTCATGTTTTACATGTTGTCTGTTTTTGTCCCGTTCTTGTTGGTGTTTACTGGTTTTGTCTCTGCCCTTTCGGACTTTTGACATTCGGATACCCCATTGGTACCTCTGCTTCTTTGACATTCTAATGCCCCATCGGTGCGTCTTTGCTTATTGTCATCCTTCACTGGATTCAACACGCTAAATTGGCAACGCAATAACGTAGCACGTGATATCACTGTCGTTTCGACTTCGCGTTGCTGATTGCTAGTCCGTTGTTTTTTTTGTTTGTTTGTTTTTTTGTTTTTTTTTTCGTGTTGATCTTGTTGGAGTTGACTGATTTTTCTGTTGGCTTTTCAGACTTTTGAGATTCACATGCCCCAATGGCACTTATTTGCTTCTTTATAACGTCATGGAAAAACGTTTTCTTACTACCATACAACGTTTCTACTCTTCAGCTAGTTGTAGATTGTACGGAAGGTTTGCCGAAGGTTTCGTCACTTTCTGAGTGCGTTGTCTGATTGTGCGTACATGTATACTAGCATGTTTTGTGAGTTTGGTTCAATTTTTTTCTGGTTTGTGGTCGTACCGTTTTGCATGACATTACAAAGGTCTGTGTTATGAGTGTCGTGTCACTGATACGGTATGCCAAAACAAGTCTATTTGTTGTTTCAATTCGATCGTGTCCTGATTATCAATAAATCGTTAATCAGTTGTAGAAAAACACAATAAAACCTCCGAGAAAAGTTTGTTCAATGTCGTTACATGTGAAGTTGATCATCAACATTTTAGTCCCCTGCGCCAAACGTGGAGCGGTAACATAGAAATCCTTGCGTCAGTGACACCTGTTTCGTAAAAGATTTCGCCGCTACACATATGTACTATTATTCATTGACAATATTTGGTATGCAGCTTAATGTAGGGGTCTTGTATGGTGGGATGCGTTTCCAGAATTGTCGCGTCTCTACTTGGAATTTTTAGGGCCAAATGATTTCTCAGCTACTAGTTTTTGTAGGCTTTCGATATTTGGTATGAATCTTCAGGAATGGATGTCATATTACGGAATGCGATTCCATCTTGGTTTGACGCTTATCTGTTTAATGAGCGGCGGTAAACCCAGGAATTTTGTTCTTGTATCATTGTTTACCTTAACTTCTCTCGGTGAAAAAAACAATCGATCACGTTAAAGAAACTCCATTTATTTACACTGCATTACGTCAAAAATGATGAGCTCAAATGCAAAGGTATATTACAAAAATTATGCATGTTGTTTTTTAAATTGACTGCAATGTCTGAAAATATTCCTTTTCAAACCCTTTCAATTGCCACTTTGCTGAGCTTCACCCACTATAGATCCTGATCATGTACTATGCAACATACCATAGATTGAATCTAAAGGTAACTTCATGTACGGATGCGCAAAACCAAATATTCTACACAACGGTAATGTTAAAAAAGACGAAACAAAGTTTCACTTTACATGCCTCTTTTTAGGTTACTGGATGGGTTTACAGAAAGTCAACAATGAGTGGATCTGGGCCAATTCTAGTGCTCCGTTGACATATAATGATTGGTACCCAGAGGAACCAAATAACGGGGAGGCATTGCATGATTTATGTGTGCATCTTCCGCACCATTATAGTTTTCAATGGAATGATTTCTTCTGTTCTAGATCGGAGTACTTTATTTGCGAGATTGGGTCAGTTTATTGCACACTTTTTTTTAGCTCACCCGACCTGATGGTTCATGTAAGCTATTGCCACCACTTGGCGTCCGTCCGTTAACATTTTCAAACGTTATTAACTCTTCTAACACCATAAATCCAGTTGCAATCAAACATGGTACAGTTGTTTTTTGGTATTTGTGCAACAAAATTATCGTTTGGACTTTTGATTTGTAAAAACATGGCCATCATGCTAAAAATAAAACATAGCTGTAAATTGCAGTTTCTTGCAAATAAAAGATATCAAAATTAAGACATAGGGTCCAAGTTGTAGGATCCTTCTTATTACGACCTATTCCCCATATAGCATCAAAATTGTTTTTGTTCATTTTCATAGCCTTCCTCTGTTGTTTGGCAAACCATAAAAACTAGAGAAAAACTTTAAATTTACAATGATTTCTTAGTAAATAAAGCCCTACAAAAATCCAATAGGATAGAAGATTTTAATTGACCACTTATAGAAATTATCACCCCTTAAATGTCTAGGTTACCTTTTATGCATCATACATGTAGCTGTTAAAACTTGAAAGAAAAAAAAGCTTTTGATTGCTAAAGTGTTCAACTAATTTAACTCTACACTTTTAGTTTAGTTAATCGATGTTGTCAGATGACCCCTTATTAAACTTATAGCACTTTCAATTTAAAAAAAAAAAATTTAAGTCAGGTGAGCGTTTGAGGCTCCATGGATCCTCTTGTTACCATTACCAAACATAAAGTAGTGTAAGATTTTAAGAATATAATATTATTCAATTGTTTAAATTATTTTTTACTTTTACTGTGCATCCCTTCCAGATTGGGACATCAGCATTGACAAATATAAATCTTATATTTGAATCATCCATAGCCTTTTGTACTTTTTTCTCAATATTCCTGGCTCACATGATGTGGTTTTTGTTGATACTGTACCAAGTCAGGCCCATTGCGATCTTCCAATTTCTCCAAGTATTTTCCTTGTTTTGTCTTCCCTCTAAGAAGCAGAGGTACCAATGGGGTATCCGAATGTCAAAAGTCCGAAAGGGCAGAGACAAAACCAGTAAACACCAACAAGAACAGGACAAAAACAGACAACATGTAAAACATGGAAACACAAAACAACTGAATATCAATCAACAACGCGAACTCCAGTCGAAACAAGAGTGAACTCAGGTGCTCCGGAAGAGTAAGCAGTTCCTGCTTGCTATAGCACACCCGAAATTTGAGATTGATCCTCCAAATTCGGTAGTTTTGTTATTACCTATACAGGTATTGTCTATATTCAATTACATATTGGAAGAAAATAATCTCAATCTTGTATATTTTTCAGCGCATCAGACTGACGTCATTGGTTAAAAGAGAAAAACAGCATTGTTCTACAATTCGGTTGTTGGTCAAGGAGAGACAAAACTTACACATTCTTCTAGTAATGCATGCTGTTTTACCCTTATTCGGACGTGTTTTGTACTAAAAAACGATTTTTTTAATTCCTTTTATTGAATAAAGAACTATTTAACAAGCCATTGAAAGAAACAAAAAACCAAAACTATTGCACACCATACACATATACAATTGTAAATCTATATGTCTGTAAATAAAGGTAATAACTGTGTGACTGTTTAAAAATATTAACATGAAATCTGAAATTTACACGTAGACTCAAATTTAATCTAACTTAAGGATGCTGGCAAATCCGTTGAGACTTTTTATATTTTTCGGAATTCTCAGGTATTTTTGGTCAAATATAGGCAACAATTTCTTTTTTTAGGAATGAACCAAAATAATGACTGGCACTGCCATGTACATTTTTAAATTTGATTTAATATGACTGATGCCGACTGCTATGTGCCACAAATAATCTGTTTAATGTTGATTTTATTTTATGCAATTGATATTGATAAATAAAGTGAAATAAAGAATAAAGTTGCAGTTAGTGTCCGGACTTTGCAAACAAACGCTCTGTGGCCATTATTAATGGCACTCACTTTGTTACCACGTGTTCTAAAATAAATATATAATATATTTTACTCATTAACACTATCGCAACTGACAACATGATGATACACCTCACAACAATTACTGTCCCGTGCGGGGCCCGGGTGGCGAATAGGCCCACAGCAGAGCCTAGCTTGTCGTAAGAGGCGACTAAGGGTCTTGGGATTCTGACGTCGGGTCAGTGCTCAGTTCACAGAGCGACCAAGTGTGTACCCTAGGTGGCTGAATAGGGTAGCCTCGTCCGCGGGGGTTGTCAGAAACCCTGACCGCCGACCATAGTGGGCCAACGTGTGTGGAGAATGCCACGCTTCATGCACGTAAAAGACCCCTTTGTGGACCGCCAAGTAGTTCACAACATAGGCTAAATTTTCCGCCCCTACCTACTACTCCCCTTTTCCTGTGGTTCTTCAAAATATACCGTCCCTGTGTTTCCCACCCCATCACATATTTCATATAATTTATATCATCATCGTTTCATGTTCATTGTATCATCCTTTTCATGCTCATCGCCTGTAAATAACCTATATAGCGTTGCACGGGCGTAAAACACCAACTCACTCACTCACAACAATTACTTATAATAAATATATATTTATTTTTACTCAATATATAAACTTTAAGATGAAATTTGCATTTTCTGACAGCCTTGAAAAACTTATTACATGGAACATAAAAGGTGTGTATTGTTTTGTTTTAAAGTGATCAAATTTAAGCATTGAAAGGCACCGAGAACAAACAATAAACGAGTAGTCGGTAGAATAAAACAAAATCAATAGATATATGACACTGCAGATACAAATAAAGAGCTAATAACAAAAATAAACGATCGGGGGCATCAAATAGCATTTTAAATCTTTTTTTATGATAAATAAGCTCATATTTTCTTAAATTGTTTTCAGTCATCTATGTTTATGGACTTTGTTTATTATTTTTGGTTCTTCTAGATGACAAGATGGCGTCCTTGTATTTTGGTTTTGGACAAGATGGTGTGTTGGGGTGAAGTACCACCTTACCAAACCGAAATGGTCTACATATCAATTGAAACATGTGTCAAATATGAAAAATATAATTATATCACTGATTTTTTTTCCCTTCGAATTTTGCGGTTTACTTTGCGCGCATGCACGCTCTCTCTCTTTTTGTACTAGACATATCTTGTTTACACTAAACTTTTCCGTCCCTACATGTACTAACCATTCCCCTTTTTCCTGTTGTTCTAAATTTCCTGCTCCTTAGTTTCCTTTTCTTTTATCATCATCATTTCATGTTCATGTTCATCCTTTTCATGTTCATCGCCTTTAAATAACTTATTAAGTGTTGCAAGAGCGCAAAACATCAACTTTATTGTTTAGCTGTGATAAAAATTTAAAAGATAATACACTTGACACTTCTGAAATTGAACTCAAACTATTTACACTCCTAAACAAATACATGTAGCATGTCCAGTGTAAACAACAACTGTTAAGTGAATTGTCAGATCAATTAAGAGATTTTTAGTTTTATAAGTAAGGACTACACATCTACATTATATCACAAAGATTATATTAAAGTTTTATGAAAACCAACTGAGGGGCTTGAGAGGAGTTGCGGTCAAACAGCTAAGTCCATGTTTTGCTACAGGAAACCCCAAAAATCATCGGGGTCAGTTTTTTTAATATGAGGTGCACATCTACAATATGTGAGAATGATTGTGTTTAAGTTCTATGAAAATCCACCAAGGGGTTTAGGAGGAGTTGCGGATAAGAGATGGGCACCCTTAGGTGTCACTGAAGGACGGACGGACGGACGGACAAGCGGGGGGTCTTATAAATATGTTTAAATTAAATGTCAAAAGTCTGAAAGGGCAACGACAAAACTAGTAATAAAACACGAAAAAGAACAGCACGAATAAACAAAATTTAGAAACACAAAACCAACTGAACAGCATTCTACAACGCGAAAACAGAATTTGACATAAATGTTTACCGGACATACATGTACTAATAAAACAGTGTTTTTCGTCTGCGTACGCGTGCCCCGAAAATATCAACGATTTTCCTAAGCTAAGGTCGTGGATTTTGCCACGGAATCTACTAACAAGGTGTCTTTTTAAGTCGGAGATTGAATGCTTACTTTTTAATCTGTACTCTTATAAATCTTTAGTTTCCTGCATTTAGCCCGCCTTTGGTCCGGTCTGGCTCCAAGTTGCCTTCTGATATATGGTGTCTTCAGTGGTTAACCATTTTATCTTCCAACTAAACGGTATCAGTTGGGCCTCAAAAACTAGTTTAACGGCGCCACATTTTATATGTGCCTGTTCTTAGCAAGGAATAGTTGTCAAAACTTTTCTTTGTCTCTGTCATCTATATGTCCAAAAATGGGTCTCTCGTTGATAATTTAGGGATTGGTTATGGAACTTATGTATTGTATTTTTAGTCTTGGGCCAATGTAAGACGACGATCAGCGACCTATGGTCATGTTGAAGACTTCTGGCTGTTTTTCATTGTGATTTTTTTAAATTCCTGTTTCTTGATGTTGTTTGTGTTCCGTACAACATCTCTTTATCGTTTATCAGAATGAACTAAAAGGTCTTGGTTTAATCCAAATTTATTTCTTTAAGGTTCATATTTATCGCAATGCCATTTTAATTCTTTAAACTTAAGTTTATTTTCAACTTAAATGCGGCGGCGGGGGACATTTGCTACGTGTAGCAATCTTGTTTCTGTGGTTCTGCAAAATTTGCTGTTTCCTTGTTTCCCATCTCACCCCTTTTGTCATATATATCACCATCATTTCATGTTCATTTTATCATCCTTTCATCTTCATTGCCTTCCAATAACATATACTCTAATGTTGCGAGTGCGCAAAACACCTATTCACTCACATGTACGACGACGACGATGACGGACACCAAGATCTACAGGGCTTGACTTGACCAGCCGATTGATTAGACCGAGCCGAATCTGACCATCTGTCTAGGAGAAGTTATTACCAAGGCCCACACTGGTGGACCAGGAACCCGTCCTCCCCCGACACAGGTCACAACTCTCTGCAAACATGCTGACCCGTTTAGTGGCCGCTCACGACAAGCTGTACGGGTGGCTGCGGGACTATTCTTTTCACACCCCAGTCCAGGATCGGAATGTCAAATAAAGCTCTTTTATAGTAGCGTATTGTTTTAGAAAAGTAAGGATCAAAAACAAGAAGTTAACAAATAACAACATGATGTGCATACAGTACAATACCTGCAAACAAAACCTTACCTTGCAATACTTTTAAAGTTGGTAACAAAAACTCTTTGTCCGTTATACTTGTGTATAATTAGAAGAGTGGTAGTCTAATAAGAAATATTATTCTTTCATTAAAAAATAACTAAATATCACCAAAGTTTACAGTTTTATTGATTATTCTCTTGAAAAAAAACCAGGACAATTGTGAATGCCTCTCAAAAACACAAAGCCTGTCGTCGGACACGGGACCTACCGTGAAATGTGCCTGTTCGGAGCCAGGAATCTTTAATTTATCAAAGCTGATGTTTGTGTTTGTCTTGAAGATATTTGTTCTTTGCTAAGAAGGGGGAGTCTTCCTTTGGTTTCAAAGGATTAGCCTTAAATCATAAGCATTATATTTACAATACAGTGCCAACTGCAAACAAAAAATAAGCAGCGACCTCTGGACACATTGAAGACTGCTGTAGATCGATCCAGTTTTTCGGGGGGGAAACTGTCATGGGGGAAAAATGGCAAAATAACACCGGGACTCGAACACAAGCTGAGAGGTGATCGGCTGGTTATCAATAGTATAGCTACTCCAACTAAAAAAATTAATTGTCGAATTCACTCATGAAAACAACTTTAAAAGATAGGTATCTGCTTCAGAAACAGGAAAATATAACTTTAATTTTAAAAACTTTAAAATTGCACGGAGCACAGAATTGTTAAAAAAATGAACATTTTCACTTCTGTGTTTTTTTTTCATTTCCGGTCAGTCGAATTTTTTCTTCCTTTCCTCACTTCAAACTGTATCCCGAAATAAAATGGCCTAGAGTTACGGCGCTTTGGCCGTTGTTAGCAATAAAATTTCAGAAAAAATCGTTAAAAAGTAGAGAAAATAGCAAAACACACAAAATCTAAATTTGGCGTGCATCAACGTGCATCCATCAAATAATTTGAAACTTGGAATTTCGACAGAAATTACACAGATAAATACGAGGGATACCACTTCTCATTTCATCTACATTAGGGTCACCATTAATTTTAGAAGTGGAATATCTACGAAATAACAATTCTCTAAATGAAATGTTTTGTTGGAGTAGCTAAATAGTATGGTATTTAAATTAGCGCCTTAGACCACTCGGACACCCAAGGCCCACGAAGTTAGAGGAAAGCTATTATTATCCGGTTTATATCTTTTTAGCTCACCTTGCCGAAGGCAATGTGAGCTTTTGCCATCACTTGGCGCCCGTCGTCCGTCGTCTGTCGTCTGTCGTCCGTCGTTCAACTTTTCAAAAATCTTCTTCTCAGAAACCACTTGGCCAAATGTAATGAAACTTAGCAAGCTTGTTCTGTAATATGTCCTCTACAAAACTTTTGTTCGAAATTTTGATTCGACAAAAAACATGGCCGCCATGGCTAAAAATAGAACATAGGGGTAAATTGCAGTTTTTTGCAAATTACTCAAAAACCGTATCAGATATCAAAATTCTGGAGAGGGTAAAAGTGATCAGCACCTCAAGATCTACCTGCCCAGAAATTTTGAAGAAGATCCAACAACCGATCTAGGAGTTATTGCCCTTTTTCTGGATTTTTTCAACAAAAATTACTTATTTAGTTCTATATCTTGAAAACTATACAAGATATTTCAAAAATTTAAATTGCATATGACTAAGCACATCAAGATCTACAAAAGTTGTAACAGAGTCAAAGTTGTAGGATCGTTCCTTTAGGAGTTATACCCTTTGATCGTAAAAATTGACCATTTTCACAGCTTTTTGTTCAATTTTTCAAAAATCTTCTCCTCTGAAAGCGCTTAGTCAAATGAAATGAAACTTGGTAGGGTTGTTCTGTAGTATGTGATCTACAGAATTATTGTTTGAAATTTTGATTCGACAAAAAACATGGCTGCCATGGCTAAAAATAGAACATAACAGTAAATTGCAGTTTTTTGCAAATAACTCAAAAATGGTAACCGATATTAAAATTCTGTTTTGGTACTAATGATCTGCACATAAAGATCTACCTGCCCTGAAGTTTTGAAGATCTGACAATGGTTGTAGGAGTTATTGCCCTTTTTCTTCAAATTTGTTTTTTTTCTTCAAATTTTGCTCTTTTAAGACTAATAAGCTCCCGCACAGCGGGAGCTAAATTGACTGAGTATGATGCCTTAAATCGGAAGACGTATAAGCTAGTCAGAAATCCGCACCCAATAACATGGAATGCAAAATTAAATTCCTTTTTTTGAATTTTCAATTTAAAAAATAATAAACATATTTATTGTATTAATATAAATTATTTCAAGTATTTCCAGCTATTTAAATGTAAAGAATTCGAATAAAAAATTAGGACTTCAGATGGCGTCTATTCTATCACTAGAGGTCGCGTCCATCAAAACAAAAATGACAGAAGCGCGGGAACCTGTCATTCTAATTTTCGCGAAACAAGACCCCCAAAAAGGCTTTAAGCGGTGCACTGTCAACCAAACAAATAGCTTGAATACTTCAGCAGACAAATTTCATTCCCAGTACATGTAGCAGCCATTATATTTACTTTTTCCTCAGTGAACAAATTTATTTTTGTTATTTTCTCTCTAACCGGCTTTGCATTCGAAAACGAAAGTAGAAATAGGATGCGTTCTTCGAGGTCCGCGTCCGAAGCAATTCACTTCCTTGTTCTGTTTGCAGGTTCCTTCTTTTTCAAAATTATGGGCATGAGGTACCTATATATATAAGAAAGTTACTTTATCTGCGGGAGCTTATCAGGTTTAACCTGTATCATATTATTATGAAAACTATACAAGATATTTGAAAAATTTTAATTTGGTAAAGCACTTAAAGATCTAAAAATTATGTAATGGGGTCAAAGTTGTAAGACCTTTCTTGATAGGAGTTGTTTCCCTTTGAACATTAAAATTCTTCCTACCCCAGACATAGGTAAATATCTTAGTAATAATTTGGTTCCCCAGTTTGGTATTTTTGGTTATACTGTTCTATGCTCTTCATATTCATACAGTGTTTGGCATTTTCAATATTTTTGGAAGAGCGCCTCTGATGAGTCTTGAATAGACGAAACGCGCGTCAGGCGTAGGAAAATTTATTGTTTTGAACTTTGTTGTCATTTGAATTTTGATAATTCCACAGAGTAGCAGTTCTTTGTTAAAATATCCAACTTATAAGTATCGTCGAATAAAGGTGAGCGATTCAGGCTCCTGGGAGCCTCTAGTTAAATCAAGCAAATGAAAAAATAGATAATGATCCTTCAAAAACACCTTTACTTACATTATATTTATTTTAATCAATATTTTATTTCAAATTTATGGCTTTTTTTATCATTACAACGATGCTGAAATACCCTAAAAATTCGGAAAATATTCGTAACTTTAACGATGATGGTGCGATTTTAGAAAGATACGAAACTATTGGCTACCTTTTTAAATATCTTTAAATTCGTAACTAGTCCCTGGGTCTTCCGACACCAACAAAGAGTCCGTATGTCATTGAATTTCGATAGATCAAAAGAAGACAAGTATAAAATGTATTGATTACGACAAGTAAACTACATTTAAATTTTAATTTCTTTTTCATATAATATTCAATTTCAAATTTGTTGCTTACTGACCCTGTATTGATTAATAACAACTTGCGTTGACAGGCTTCTGGTAAAATTAAGTTATATTTATAGCACAGTTCTACGAGTTATCCTAATAAACTTCGAACGCGAAGCGTGAGAAGTTTATTGGATAACGAGGTAGGCGGTGCTATAAATTATTTGTAACATGAACTTACTCCGTCAACTGATAAAAAATAATTGAAAGGCGGAGCACATAATTGTAGCATGATTATATTTTAACCAATCAAATTATTTATTAATGAAATACTGGCTCATGCCATCATCTGGCGGGAAATATCAAATTAAATAAATATTCAAATATTTTTTTCATTGTTTGAAAGAGGAGTCATGTTTAGAGGCGGAGCTTTTGGTATGCAATATTTGGGTCTTTGTTGTTGATTATTGCATGGAAATTTTCCATTGGGTTTATATAACACAGGTGACATTTTATGCAATATCATTCAGCTGAGGTGACTTTGAAAACAAATGCCTGTTAGTACTTATTTATTCTTTCTGAAGATCAAAGGAAAATTCTCAATTCATGTTACAAATTGCCTTTAAATTCAGTAATTTTGTGTCATGCTAGTAAAATAAAATTCCTTTATAATTTACCAAATAAAAAAGGTGTTACACGGGGGCTCGTAAATGAGTAAATTTCGGTTCTCGTCGGGTGATGTGTCTACACCAGTTTTTCTTATTTGGCATATTTTATTATTTTATCAATATTCCTTTTTTGATTGTGGTTAAATTATTTGCTTATTATTTATTATTTACCTCAAAAATGTGATCGAACCTTCTAAACACTTCTTTCTTAATAATTTACTCGTATGTTGGGCATTTTCCCATGACATTTGAAGTTCTGTATAATGAGTGTTGTGTTCTGGGTGGGTCTAAGTTTATTCTTGTCCTGATTATGATTGAAATACTATTAATAAATTTACGACCCATCCAAGCTTTTGATCGTTTTACTTTTGTGAGAAGGAAAATAGTGGACAAACACTTTAATAGTGACTTACATTGTAAAGACTGCAAATAAAATTGTCTTTTTTCTGTAACACTATGAAAAAAAAATAAAACAGGGGTGGGTAAAATAAAGGTAATAACAAAACTACCGAACTTGAATGATCAATCTCATAGTCCAGAGAAAATGACAAAAACGAATCAGTCATACCGGAGAACTGGTGGATCGCAATGGTCCAGACTTGGTACAGGCATTTCAAACGAAATGGTGGGTTAAACCAGGTTTTATGGCGCCAAACCTCCCTCTTCCATTGCGATCTTAGGATCCGGTAATGACCATATAACACAACATAGTTGTGAGACACAATAGGGATATTGAGGTGATCATCTCAGTACAGCATACCAGTCAAACACTAATTAAAACAATTAACTATCATATCTTTTAACTCAATTTTGAACTTTTCTACTAGTGGCTGATAACGAAGAAAGAATTTTTTTAGTGATCGTATGAGACGTATTTTCTTATAGCCCTGCTTCAAAAGTCGGTCACGAAGAAACCGGTGTCTGATTAAAAAATCTGTGAAATGTGTGCAAGCTCTGGCATATCGAATAAGTTGAGAAATATAAACACCGTAAGCAGGCGAAGTAGGTATATTGCTCTGTAGATTAGGAAAATTAATAATTTGAAAATTAAAATCGTCTCGTTTATCGTAAATTTTTGTACTGAGATGACCACCTGGGTCAAATTCGAGGTGCAAATCCAAGAAAGACGTGAAGCAATTAGATTCGGTGGTCTCTTTAATCTCCAATTCTGGAGGATATATTGAAGGAATCCAACTACCAAATGAAGTGTTATTGACAGAAAGGACATCGTCAATATATCTGAATGTAAGATTAAATGACCTTGCCTCTTTTATCTTCTTGTTCTTTACGAGTCCCTGAAGAAATTCAGTCTCGTAAGAGTATAAAAACAAATCGGCGAGAAGAGGAGCACAGTTTGTGCCCATTGGAATGCCGATTTGTTGTTGAAAAATCTCTCCTCCGAAGGTGACAAATATGTTGTCAATGAGGAAATCAAGCATACTGCAAACTTGTTCCAGTGTGTAACAAATTTTATCTTTGAAAGATGTTTTGGAAAAGAATGTAGAATTATAACTCAAAACAACAAAATTCCTTGAGTTTGAAAAGGCTTTTTCGAGAAGTTTTTTCAGGCGACATTTTAGTTTTTCGTGTGGCAAGGTAGTGTATAAAGTTGAAAAATCGAACGTTTTCAAAGAGTGAACCTCAGAAAATGATCTAGATTTAAAATGATCTAACAAATCTTTTGAGTTTTTCAAAATCCACATATGGTTAATTCCACTACGATTATAAATAGTGTCGCAGTATGCTTGTTGACATTCTTTGACAGCAGACAAGATTTTAGTTAAATGAACGGACAGCTCTGTAGTTGAACATGATGAAGATCCAGCTATATAAAAATGAACGTTCCGCCTGTTTTTTTTTTAATTTTCACCGTTTACTTTCCTTTCGAAGATATAGGTTGACAACTTAATAGTTACTTAGACGGAATGAATATAACGACAAAAGGTCAAATAGGAGGACGGCATATGGGCTTAAACGTCTTGAAGTAGTCTCGCCGATCTTTTTGACATTTGAACGAGAATAAGGGAATCCTCCGCATAAAATACATATGTAAATCATTTGAAACCTATTTCGGGAATAACTTTTCTATTTTTAGACATGAGTTCTTACATGTATGTAGTCAGCGCACTAAATTTAAGGTTAGTGAGGACATCTGACCCCAAAAATAATGCCGAATTTAAAATATCCAATTTTTTTATATATTAGTATAAGGTATAAGGTATATACTTTATCTTGTGTAAAAATATTGGACCCCCTTTTCAGGCTTGTTTTCCCAAAATTCGGTTCAAAGTTTTCCCAAATTACTATAGATTATATAGTTTGGTATTTTTGGTTGTACTGTTCTAAGCTCTTCATAACCATATAGTGTTTGGAATTTTCAATATTTTTGGTAGAGCGCCTCTAGTGAGTCTTGAATAGACGAAACAACGCGCGTCAGGCGTAGCAAAATTTATTGTCTGGAACTTTGTTGTCATTTGTATTTCGAACACACGTGAAGGTTAGCTCTGCTGGTGGAGTTTTAATTCCCCGAGGTTAGCCCGCTCCGGCACCAACACTTTTGTGTTGGAGAACACATCAAAGCTTAAAATTATCCGTTTAAATTTCAAAATTGTCTAAACTCTAAGGTTTTTCCTACCCCAGACATAAGTTGATCATCTGAGTAATGATTTGGTTCCCCAGATTGGTATTTTTGGTTGTACTGTTCTAAGCTCTTCATAACCATATAGTGTTTGGAATTTTCAATATTTTTGGTAGAGCGCCTCTGATGAGTCTTGAATAGACGAAACGCGTAGCAAAATTTATTGTCTGGAACTTTGTTGTCATTTGAATTTTTTATATAGGAAAGGCCTAATAATTGGCATAAAATCTTATCGCAGAAAAAATCCACTACTTTGAATTTTATTTTTAATTGATGAAAATTAATGAAATACAATATTCTTTGAAATAAAACAATAAAAACGGGGGGTCACCAGCTTACTTTTACTGTCTACAATACAAATCTTTGTATTTTTTTGGTCATTTTTCAAGTGGATTATCTCCCTTGTTTTATTTGAAAATTTTATTTATGAAGGAATGGTTGTTTTATTTGTGCTTAAGTTAATTTATTTTGATTAAGTTTTATTTAATGAAACTATTTAGCACACGTTTCCTGGTATTTGTGACATTTGCACTTGTTTTTTTGCATGTGTAGCTGTTTTTGGTCACATGACAGGTGTCCTAACTAACCTTAAATGGGTGAGTGCGCATACATACACCCTGACGATCTACATTTAGGGAGAGTTTAAGAAACAATGAAACTGAAAATTTTGGACAAAGGGAGGATTAACGTTACCAGTAAATTGCGAAAAACATGGACATAAGGACGGTTCACATTACCAGTAAATTTCGCAAGTCAAGAACCTAGGGGCATTCAACGTTACATGGAAACTGTAAAAATCATGCCTAAGGACGGTTTTCGTTGTAAGGAAACTGCGAAAGTCATAAACCAAGGGATGGTTTACATAAACAGTTTACTTTGAAAGTCCAGAACGTTTGGACAGTTTCGGTTACATTGAAACTTTGATAATCATGGACCTAGATACAATAGTTACCAGAAATCTGCGAAAGTCAGGGACCTAGGAACGATTAACATTAAAAATTAAGGAGATACGAGCCTGTGGTTATGAATATTTAGAATATTTTTCGATATCCTCTGCTTTTAACCATTAAAATGCATGGGAATAAATTTACCCATTGACCCCCTATTTTCTTTGCATTTTTTCTAATATCGTGTTTTAATAGTTACATATACAAAATTTCAGTAAAGTTTTATTATTATTTCTATGTTAAATAGGTCGAAAACTGTTTCAATGTAATTCCAATAAAAAATCCAGAGGGATCCGATTTCCTGCCAAATTTTTAAACTCTTATATCTTGAAAACCCAATCATGAACAAATGATTTTTTTCCTTTAATTAACCTTTATTTTAGTTTTTCTAACACGAGGGACCATTTTAAGGACATTTAATTACTTTAATTTTCAGGTGCGTATCTCCTCAACTTCGAAAATCATTAACCTATGGACGGTTTACATTACATGTAAAATCATGTACTTACCAACATTTTTTCTGCTATCGACGACAAGGAGCATTCCATCTTCATTCGTGTTTGATACCAGTGTATCAGAGCTGTATAACGCACAACGTTTGGTGAAAGGGTTAAAATACCCAATTCGAAATTTCTTGTTATGAAAACAAACCATTGAGCAGCCAAGCTTGGACTCCACTAATCCGTCCGAAAAACTTATCTCACTATTCTCTGTTGACGTACAATCGAAATCTTATTTTGATCAGTGGCAGCGGAATATTTTACAAACAGACATATCAAATACTTCAGCATACTATATGTAACCCGCATCTTTGTCATTCCATCGATGTTCTTATAGAAGCAGAGGTACCAATGGGGTATCCGAATGTCAAAAGTCCGAAAGGGCAGAGACTAAACCAGTAAACACAAACAAGAACGGGACAAAAACAGACAACACGTAAAACATGGAAACACAAAACAACTGAATATCAATCAACAACGCGAACTCTAGTCCAACTAGTACTAACCGTTGCGACGGAGAATGATTTTATACGAAGCGCATGCACATAAATTGCATGGTTATTACTTCATTGAATTTTAATATATTGTTTCATTTGTACTTCGTCAAGCATTAACTGGATTGTTTTACCGACTTCTTTTCCTGTGGGGAATTTAATAATTATTTAACATAAGAATAATTTTTGTCAAATACGAACTAGATTTTATTGTTTCAGATATTAGCAGTAATAATTGCAATACTTTTATTCCTATTGGAAATAAGGAGGTTCATGCCATATACGCAATTTTTGTTGTTCTGTCATTGAATTTTCTTTACAATCTGTCGATGAATGCCCTATGACATGCACTTTGAAAATTTATTTGACAAATGCATGCTTCACACTCGGTATTTTAATATAAATGACTCCAATGTCAGGTTGATTTTCATTGATATGTTCAGTCAGATTTCTTGTGAAAATTATGACCTTAGAAAATGATGATTTTTCATGACATTTAAATGAATTAATTGTAATGAAAAACCATGACTTCATATAAAGTAGAACAAGGTCATGAAAATCCATGATCTTAAATTACATTTTCGTGATGGAAATTCATGACTTGAAGATGTTGCAGAGTCATGAAAAATCGTCATTTTCAAAGATCATGAAAAATCATGACTTTTAGAAAGTCATGATTTTCTATGACTTTTCATTATTTTTTGTCATGGAAAACCATGACAAAATAGTTTTACATGAAAGATACCTTGGTAGAAAATGGTCGAGAAACTCAGTGTAATTGCGAGTAACTTCAAGTCCTGAGCTGTAGATGTGTTATTGAATAATTTCAAAACATCTTTATCGACTTGGTTTTGTAAAAATTTGGTAATTTAAAGCGAAAAAATGACATTCTTGTGCACCATTTGTACCACTGATTTTGTAGATTTTTGCTATTTTTGTTATTTCAGACAACATTAAATGGGTCAAATGTAAAAAAAGAAGTAACTAAACCGAGTTCAGAATTGAGACATACAAAAATATTTGAGCAGACAGTTCAAATTTACTTGAAATCTGACAAATCTAGTGCTGACAGCAGAAATGTGAAATGTCATGAAAAATCATCATTTTCAAGGGTCATGGTTTTTCATAAGATATCTGACTGATGTTATAGAAAGTTACTAATTTCAAAGGAATATCAATATGTCTGTGCAATATTTACCATTGAAATTTTTTGGGTTTTTTTATATCTTATATATATCGCTTGTAAAATGTATCAGAAAATTGAAAGAAAAAAAGGATGCTTCCAACTTCGTTTTTTTTTTCTAAAATTGAGATTAGAATTCCAAAAATTAACCTAATTGACACAATTGTGTAACCAAAATTTACAGGATGTAATAAAGAACATTTTTACATATATTTTAAATTTTAGAAACCTTGTAAAAACGTTGAACGGTAATTTGAAATTTAATTGTGGTTGGTCACATGACCACGTTCTTGCACCTCATTTTCTTCGCCTTTTAATAACCGAATTAACGTTTGCAAGGGCGTAGAACACCAAGTCACTCGCCCAATCACTAAAATAAAGCTTTCACAGGACAAAGTTCATCAATGGCCGAAATTGTCATCGAAGTATATTTTTTTAAAAGTCATATTTATTAGATTGAGTCTGATTAGAGCAGATCTGTGACAATGATAAGTCTGATTACAGCAGTCAGCACTGTAACAACCCGTTTTGCAATAAAATATTTTTTTCTTTGTTTTATCATGTTTTAGGTACACAATGCTTCCAAATGATCATTGATGAAGTTTAAGATAAACAAATATTGTTTTTAGATATAAATTAATATGATTTAACTACTTTATTGCAAAACGGGTTGATAACAATATGTTCCGTTTTTTGCACAGACCTCCCCGTTTTGCAATAAAATATTTTTTTCTTTGATTTATTATCATTTATGCACATAATGGTTTCAAATAGTTACCACTTAAGCTTAAAATAACAAATATTATTTTTAAACATAAACAAGAGGCTCCCAGGAGCCTGAATCGCTCATTTTGTCCTTGTTTTATCATGTTTTTGGTACACAATGGTTCCAAATGGTCACCAATGAAGTTTAAGTTAAAAAAATATATTGTTTTAACATATAAATTAATATGATTTAACTACTTTTTTGCAAAACGGGTTGATAACAATATGTTCCTTTTTTGCACAGACCTCCCTGTTTTGCAATAAAATATTTTTTCTTTGATTTTTTATCATTTATGCACATAATGGTTTCAAATGGTCACTACTTAAGCTTAAAACCCGTGTGGGTTCCGGGTGGCGAATAGGCCTGCAGCAGCGCTAAGCTTGTCGGTAAAAGTCCACTAAAGAGCGCTCAGAAACCTGACATCGGTTGAGGCCGCTTTGCCCACAAAGCGACTGGGATGTGTGCCCCAGGTGGTTGAATGGGGCAGCCCTGACATCGAGAGATGCGGGGTCGTCAGGCGATAATGCGGAAAACCTGACGGCAAACCATAGTGGTGCACCGTGTTGGGAAAAATGTCACGTTCCTTGCACGTTAAAGAACCCTGCTGCAGGTCTCGGTAAGAGTAGGACCCGTAGGATCCCCATGCAGGAGGCGAAATTTCCTGTCCCTACCCATCACTCCTTTTTCCAGTGGCAGTCAAAACTCTTCTACCCGATTGGCCTTGTGTCCCCATTTCCTCCACTTCATCATCATTTCATGTTCATTGTTTCACCACTTTCATGTTCATCTCCCGGATATAGCCGAAATCGTGCTGCTTGGGAGTAAAGCAATAACTAACTAACTAACTAACTTAAGCTTAAAATAACAAATATTGTTTTTAAACATAAACAAGAGGCTCCTAGGAGCCTGAATCGCTCATATTTTCTTTGTTTATCATGTTTTTGGTACACAATGGTTCTATATGGTCACAAATGAAAGTTGAGATAAAAAATATTGTTTTAGATATAAATTAACATGATTTAACTACTTTATTGCAAAACGGGTTGACAACAATATGTTCCGATTTTTTGCACAGACCTCCCCGTTTTGCAATAAAATATTTTTTCTTTGATTTTTTATCATTTATGCACATAATGGTTTCAAATGGTCACCACTTAAGCTTAAAATAACAAATATTGTTTTTAAACATAAACAAGAGGCTCCTAGGAGTCTGAATCGCTCATATTTTCTTTGTTTATCATGTTTGTGGTACACAATGGTTCTATATGGTCACAAATGAAAGTTAAGATAAAAAATATTGTTTTAAGATATAAATTAATATGATTTAACTACTTTATTGCAAAACGGGTTGATAACAATATGTTCCGTTCTTTTGCACTGACCTCCCCGTTTTGCAATTAAATATTTTTTCTTTGATTTTTTATCATTTATGCACATAATGGTTTCAAATGGTCACTACTTAAGCTTAAAACCCGTGTGGGTTCCGGGTGGCGAATAGGCCTGCAGCAGCGCTAAGCTTGTCGGTAAAAGTCCACTAAAGAGCGCTCAGAAACCTGACATCGGTTGAGGCCGCTTTGCCCACAAAGCGACTGGGATGTGTGCCCCAGGTGGTTGAATGGGGCAGCCCTGACATCGAGAGATGCGGGGTCGTCAGGCGATAATGCGGAAAACCTGACGGCAAACCATAGTGGTGCACCGTGTTGGGAAAAATGTCACGTTCCTTGCACGTTAAAGAACCCTGCTGCAGGTCTCGGTAAGAGAAGGACCCGTAGGATCCCCATGCAGGAGGCGAAATTTCCTGTCCCTACCCATCACTCCTTTTTCCAGTGGCAGTCAAAACTCTTCTACCCGATTGGCCTTGTGTCCCCATTTCCTCCACTTCATCATCATTTCATGTTCATTGTTTCACCACTTTCATGTTCATCTCCCGGATATAGCCGAAATCGTGCTGCTTGGGAGTAAAGCAATAACTAACTAACTAACTAACTTAAGCTTAAAATAACAAATATTGTTTTTAAACATAAACAAGAGGCTCCTAGGAGCCTGAATCGCTCATATTTTCTTTGTTTATCATGTTTTTGGTACACAATGGTTCTATATGGTCACAAATGAAAGTTGAGATAAAAAATATTGTTTTAGATATAAATTAACATGATTTAACTACTTTATTGCAAAACGGGTTGACAACAATATGTTCCGATTTTTTGCACAGACCTCCCCGTTTTGCAATAAAATATTTTTTCTTTGATTTTTTATCATTTATGCACATAATGGTTTCAAATGGTCACCACTTAAGCTTAAAATAACAAATATTGTTTTTAAACATAAACAAGAGGCTCCTAGGAGTCTGAATCGCTCATATTTTCTTTGTTTATCATGTTTTTGGTACACAATGGTTCTATATGGTCACAAATGAAAGTTAAGATAAAAAATATTGTTTTAAGATATAAATTAATATGATTTAACTACTTTATTGCAAAACGGGTTGATAACAATATGTTCCGTTCTTTTGCACTGACCTCCCCGTTTTGCAATTAAATATTTTTTCTTTGATTTTTTATCATTAATGCACATAATGGTTTCAAATGGTCACCACTTAAGCTTAAAATAACAAATATTGTTTTAAAAAAATAAACAAGAGGCTCCTATGCGCCTGAATCGCTCATATTTTCTTTGTTTATTATGTTTTTGGTACACAATGGTGTTAATATTGTTTTTATATATAAATTAATATGATTTAACTACTGTATTGCAAAACGTGTTGATAACAATATGTTCCGTTTTTTGCACAGACCTCCCCGTTTTGCAATAAAATATTTTTTCTTTGATTTTTTATCATTTATGCACATAATGGTTTCAAATGGTCCCCACTTAAGCTTAAAAAAACAGATATTGTTTTTAAACATAAACAAGAGGCTCCTAAGAGCCTAAATCGCTCATATTTTCTTTGTTTATCATGTTTTTGGTACACAATGGTTCTAAATGGTCATAAATGAAAGTTAAGACAAAAAAATTTTGTTTTCAGATGTAAATTAATATGATTTAACTACTTTATTGCAAAACGGGTTGATAACAATATGTTCCGTTTTTTGCACTGTCCTCCCCGTTTTGCAATAAAATAATTTTTCTTTGATTTTTTATCATTAATGCACATAATGGTTTCAAATGGTCACCACTTAAGCTTAAAATAACAAATATTGTTTTTAAACATAAACAAGAGGCTCCTAGGAGCCTGAATCGCTCATATTTTCTTTGTTTATCATGTTTTTGAAAGTTAAGATACAAAAATATTGTTTTTAGATATAAATTAATATGATTTAACTACTTTATTGCAAAACGGGTTGATAACAATATGATCCGTTTTTTGCACAGACCTCTCCGTTTTGCAATAAAATATTTTTTCTTTGATTTTTTATCATTTATGAACATAATGGTTTCAAATGGTCACCACTTAAGCTTAAAATAACAAATATTGTTTTTAAACATAAACAAGAGGCTCCTAGGAGCCTGAATCGCTCATATTCTCTTTGTTTATCATGTTTTTGGTACACAATGGTTCTAAATTGTCACCAATGAAAGTTAAGATAAAAAAACATTGTTTTAAGATATAAATCAATATGATTTAACTACTTTATTGCAAAACGGGTTGATAACAATATGTTCCGTTTTTTGCACAGACCTCCCCGTTTTGCAATAAAAATTTTGTTCTTTGTTTTTTTATCATTTATGCACATAATGGTTTCAAATGGTCACCACTTAAGCTTTAAATAACAAATATTGTTTTTAAACATAAACAAGAAGCTCCTAGGAGTCTGAATTGCTCATATTTTCTTTGTTTATCATGTTTTTGGTACACAATGGTTCTATATGGTCACAAATGAAAGTTAAATAAAAAAAATGTTTTAAGATATAAATTAATATGATTTAACTACTTTATTGCAAAACGGGTTGATAACAATATGTTCCGTTTTTTGCACAGACCTCCCCGTTTTGCAATAAAAAAAATTTCTTAGATTTTTATCATTTATGCACATAATGGTTTCAAATGGTCACCACTTAAGCTTAAAATAACAAATATTGTTTTTAAACATAAACAAGAGGCTACTAGGAATCTGAATCGCTCATATTTTCTTTGTTTATCATGTTTTTGGTACACAATGGTTATAAATGGTCACCAATGAAAGTTAAGATAAAAAAATATTGTTTTTAGATATACATTAATATGATTTAACTACTTTATTGCAAAACGGGTTGATAACAATATGTTTCGTTTTTTTTGCACAGACCTCACCGTTTTGCAGTAAAATATTTTTTCTTTATGCACATAATGGTTTCAAATGGTCACCACTTAAGCTTAAAATAACAAATATTGTTTTTAAACATAAACAAGAGGCTCCTAGGCGCCTGAATCGCTCATATTTTCTTTGTTTATCATGTTTTTGGTACACAATGGTGTTAATATTGTTTTTAGATATAAATTAATATGATTTAACTACTTTATTGCAAAACGGGTTGATAACAATATGTTCCGTTTTTTGCAAAGACCTCCCCGTTTTGCAATA
Source organism: Arcuatula senhousia (assembly GCA_963971305.1). Taxonomy (NCBI): domain Eukaryota; kingdom Metazoa; phylum Mollusca; class Bivalvia; order Mytilida; family Mytilidae; genus Arcuatula; species Arcuatula senhousia. Next base: position 17,943 of record CAXARO010000238.1, on the reverse strand, counting down.
AAATATTTTTTCTTTGATTCTTTATCATTTATGCACATAATAGTTTCAAATGGTCACCACTTAAGCTTAAAAAAAACAAACATGTATTTAAACATAAACAAGAGATTCCTAGGAGCCTGAATCGCTTATATTTTCTTTGTTTATCATGTTTTTGGTACACAATGGTTCTAAATGGTCATCTATGAAAGTTTAAGCTAAAAAATTGTTTTTAGATATAAATTAATATGATTTAACTACTTTATTGCAAAACGGGTTGATAACAATATGTTCCGTTTTTTTTGCACAGACCTCCCCGTTTTGCAATAAAATATTGTTTCTTTGATTTTTTTATCATTTATGCACATAATGGTTTCAAATGGTCACCACTTAAGCTTAGAATAACAAATATTGTTTTTAAACATAAACAAGAGGCTCCCAGAAGCCTGAATCACTCATATTTTCTTTGTTTATCATGTTTTTGGTACTCGTTGGTCCTAAATGGTCACCAACGAAGTTTAAGATAAAAAAAATGTTTTTAGATATAGATTAATATGATTAAACTACTTTATTGCAAAACGGGTTGATAACAATATGTTCCTTTTTTTTTGGTCCAGACCTCCCCGTTTTGCATTAAAATATGTTTTCTTTTTTTATTATTATTTATGGACATTATGGTTTCAAATTGTTACCACTTAAGCTTTAAATAACAAATATAGTTTTTAAACATAAAGAAGAGGCTCCCAGGAGCCTGAATCGCTCACCTGGTCTAAATTAGCTATCACCCATAGAATACAACATATTCTGACCAAAACCACCCAATGAAAACTTTAGCTCAACATTTGTAATTTTAATAGGCCAGAAACACAATTTCTTACCTTTAAGGGGCTCTAAGACAACCATGACCCTGTGAATTAGTAAAGCTAAATGAGCTGAACAATTAAGCAAGCAACAGCTATTCTCTATATGCAATAGTTTTCATTCTATAGGCCCAAAAATGCAACAATGTCATTTTTGACCTTCAAAGGGCTGTAAATCCTGTAAGGGGTCGTCTGAAAATTCATACCCAATGGAGATTTTTGTAGAGCTTTTGATGATGGAGCAGTAGCATGGGATAGGATTTCATCTATCTCTTAAACTTTTTGATATACAAGCCAAAAACACTGGTCTAACTCCATGGTCTATTTTTAGTAACAGCTGTTATGTTATTTGACGGATCGGAATTCGAAACACAAAGTTTGGTGCAGGACACCCTAAGAATCTACCATACCAAGTTTCATTAAATTTTGTTTACTACTTTCATGGAAGATTTTTGAAAAAAAAGTTTGAAAAAAATGCTATTTTTCACCTTTAAGGGGCCATCTGACAACTTCGACCCAATTGAGACATTTGTAGATCTGAATGAGCTGAACATTTAAGCAAGCAACAGCTTTTCTGTATCTGCATTAGTTTTCATTCTATAGGTAAAAAAAGTTGAAAAAGTAATTTTTTACCTTTAACAGGCCGTTACCCGTTTAAGAGGTCATCTGACAACTTCGACATATTGAATATTTATGTAGAACTTTTGATGCTGAAGCAGAAGCGTGGCATCTTCTTTTATCTATCTCTTATACTTTACAAGCCAAAAACAGCGGTCTGACCACACTGATTTATTTTAAGCAACGGTAGCAAGGTTTTTGACGGATCAAAAATCCAAACTCAAGTTTGGTGTAGGACACATTAAGGATCAACCATACCAAGGTTAATTAAATTCTGTTCAGTAGTTTCAGAAGATAGAGATTTTTGAAAATTGTTTACAGAAGACTGCGTACGCCAATTGATGGCAAAGCTCCGTTTTTTTGTGCAGACCTCCCCGATTCACAATAAAATATTTAATCTAGAGCTGTTTTATTTTCATTTTTGCACACAATGGTTTCAAATGGTTACCACTTTAATCTTAAAAGAACAGATATTGTTTTTAAACATCAAAAATAGGAATAAACAAGATGATTTAAAAATAAATTGTTAACAATATGATTTGTTCATTGGTCAGATCTCCCCGTTTCGCGATAAAATATTTTTTCTTTGCTGTTTTATTATTCATACCCCTGTTACATTTATGATATTCTCTTTCGAGTTATAATGCTTTTCAAGATTGATAGTTGTACGAGTTCTTACGATATTTTATTCCAACCTTTTCCGAAATGTTTTGTTATCTTTTACGCATTCTGATTTTTTTAGCGTGTACGAATAGAGTCCGTTATATTAAACGTGCATCCCGTGAAAATGCCATGGCGGTCGAGTTTGGCCAAGGCTCTAGGCTAATGTTTAGACAATTGAATGGTTAGTTCCATTATCAAATTGTGGGCTCTTTGATGGTAAAATGATTCTAAGCTTTCTAGTTCTACAGTTTATTATATACACATTTAATAACGGCATGCACAAACATATTAACAATGAGGTTAAACAAAATACAGGATGAATTTAAACAAGTCTTTAAAATCTTGAAATTCACAAAACATATGTCACTGCTTCTGTTTATATATAAAAAAATATGAATAAAAGAAACTATTACGACACCATAAGTTTTCAGTAATCCAAGACTTAACAACTAGCACTTTAAGATAGCTGAGGAACTCTCCACGGCAATACTCCCTGTGTAGGCAAGATATTCCGTATTCACATTAACATCAACATCAAGAACTGCATGGATAACATTTGGCTCACAACATCAGTTCCAAAACACCAATACATCTCATAACACTAGAACTGGCTATACCTGCGTAGGCTACAGCTAACAGTTATTCCTCATGATAACAAAACACTATCCTAAGGATCCTCAAAACAACAACCTCCAACAATCCCTATAGTAGTCCTAAAGTGTTTCTTAGTAAAATCTACCCATAACTGAAAACCTAAGGGTCCTATATAGTAACCAACACAAAATCTGCACCAACATATAATTAACATTCCAATCAGCATATTCTCATTGTGCTCTAGAACATTGCTCATTTGAATATGGAAACCTATAGGTGTTGGAATGTATTTTACCAATATTAATAGCAAAGTATAATACTTCATTGCAAAACGGGTTATTCATTACAAAAGTTTGTTTTTATTTTAGACCTCTCCGTATTGCAATAAAAAAATTAACTTACAATTGGTTCTATTTTTCTTATTTCATTGTGCCATAGATCATTGCTCATTTGACTATGGAAACCTATAGGTGTTGAAAATGTATTTTACAAATATTGATATCAAAGTATAGTACTTTATTGCAAAACGGGTTAGTCATTAAAAAGTTTGTTTTTAAGTAAGACCTTCCCGTTTCGCAATAAAAGTAGTTTTATTTTAAAATATTATTTTTTTTCTCATATCATTGTGCTGTAGAACATTGCTAATTTGAATATGGAAACCTATACACAGGCAAAATTTAGACATACGTCTGACGTACGTTTGGAAAGACGTGCGTCTGATGTAAGGTATAAACGTACGTTAAACATATGTTTCTAACCACCGTGCGGTAAACGTACTTCAAATAATTGTCAAATCATATGTCGGACGTAAGTTTTTCAAACGTGCGTCTAACATACGTGTATCATACGTCAGACGTATAGTTTCCTAAAATGTATGAAATCAGTGAGTTATTTATTTAGTGTGCTTTATTATGAAATAAAAATATTGCCAAGATAAATTTTGATGTGCGTCAAACGTACGCGGTTAGAAACGCCAATTTAATATGCGTCACATGACATGCGTTTAACGTACGTCAGACGCACGTTAAACACAGTCCTCATTTTGCCTGTGTAAGTGTTGGAAATGTATTTAACCAATATTAATATCAAAGTATAAAACTTTATTGCAAAACGGGTTAATCATTACAAAAGTTTGTTTTTGTGTTTACCTCCCCGTTTTGCAATAAAAATATTCTAACTTACAATAAGTTCTATTTTTCTTATTTCACTGTGCCATAGATCATTGCTCATTTGACTATGGAAACCTATATGTGTTGAACATGTATTTTACCAATGTTTATATCAAAGTATAAAACTTTATTGCAAAACGGGTAAGTCATTACAAGAGTTTGTTTTTATGTTAGACCTCCCCGTTTGGCAATAAAAGTATTTTTACTTACAATATTATTACATGTTTGTTTTCCCATTTCATTGTGCTCTAGAACATTACCCATTTGAATATGGAAACCTGTAGGTGTTGAAAATGTATTTTACCAATATTAATATCAAAGTATAGTACTTTATTGCAAAACGGGTAAGTCATTACACAAGTTTTCTTTTATATTAAACCACCCCGTTTTGCAACAAAAGTATTTTTACTTACAAAAGGTCCTAATGTTCTCATTTTATTGTGCTATAGATCATTGCTCATTTGAATTTGGAAACCTGTTGGTATTGAAAAATGTATTTTACCAATATAAATATTAAAGTATAGTACTTTATTGCAAAACGAGTTAGTCATTACACAAGTTTTATTTTATGTTATACCTCCCAGTTTTGCAGCAAAAGTATTTTTACTTAAAATGTATTCTTTGTTCTCATTTCATTGTGCTCTAGAACATTGCTTATTTGAATATGAAAACCTATAGGTGTTCAAAAATGTGTTTTACCAATATTAATATCAAAGTATAGTACTTTATTGCAAAACGAGTTAGTCATTACACAAGTTTTCTTTTATGTTAGACCTCCCTGTTTTGCAGTAAAAGAATTCTTACTTAAAATATGTTCTTTTCCCTCATTTCATTGTGCTCTAGAACATTGCTCATTTGAATATGGAAACCTATAGGTGTTGAAAAATGTATTTTACCAATAATTTTGTCAAAGTAAAGGAATTTCTTGTCAAATAGGTTGATACAATATACCCGATTTTGCAATTAAAGGTATAAACAATGACTTTCCTCCATTGCTTGTGGATTTTCGTTAGAGGAACAAAGAGAATGGCAAAAGAAAACATATGATAAAAAGTTTTCAGAATGATGGTAAGATATATAGAATGAATAAATATATTTCGATTCAACTCGTTTATTCGTATGTTGTAGTTTTAACTGTAGGTATATGATAAAAGGAGATTACGTGAAAGATATTAAAATGTGGGTGAGATAAATATATTTATCATATACTTAATGATAATATGTACGATTTTGTAAATGCGATACTGGCAATGTTCCTAAATCCATATCACTAGGGGTTTGATAATCATGCCATATCATACCCCTTAAATCCATATCATGATACATAAAATCCATATCACACCCCATAACAATAAAAAGTAAACTCAAAGAGGACAAATAACTTTGTTCTAAATACAATTTTTGCGTATGAATTCGTTACCTTATTGTTTTTTTATTATTTTGGATGTTTTCTTTTGTTGTCTGCTAAGCTTGTTTACAACTTCAATAACTGATAGATTTAACATGGGTTTGTTTTGTCCTATTTATTGAAATTATCTTAATAAAATGTTCATGTTTTTAAGTTTTACTGATTTTTATGTTGAAAAATGGAACATGGGAATATGCGTTTTCAAAGTATTTGATAAATAGGTAATGATATGTCAATATTCATATCACATCCACATCAACCCTCGGGTCTAAAGGCCCTCAGGTAGATATGTAGGTCTCGGGTTGATATGAGATGTGATACGAATATTGCCATAATATAATAACCTCTTAATAACAGTAAAATATTTATGATAAAGACTGTATTGCTAAACGGGTTTAGTCATTACACAAGTCATGTTTCTTTTACTTTAGACCTACCTGTTTTTGCTTTACACTTAAAGTACAACATACAGGTTGTGATTAGTTTTCAATTTAGTTCAATTCAATTATCTTTTATTTCCGTCAAAGACAGAAACGTTATTCCCCGCAATATTGCAACTTATTGATGCTAACGTCGCCACTGGAAGCCACAAGATTTGTATGGAACGTTTAGAGACCAAACAGAACGAAACAAAGTAGAACGTCTTAGTTTATTCACGGCCAATCCAGCGTTAAATCTAGTGCCGACGACGAATCGGCAATGATGACGAAGCTAAAATTACAACGTACAACACACATAGGAGGCATCTCCAAGCTTTTGAAACGTGTAGAGGGAAATCCAGACGATTTCTTTGCGAAACATGGAGTGAAAGGACTCACAATGCAACCTGAACTGATCCGGAACAAATAGAAGACCATCCTAGAATACAATGCAAAGGTCTTTGACGAAATATCGGAAAATGTACACGAGGACGAGGTAGCAGAAACTTATGGAACGCCAAAACTGTCTTATGATGAGCACATTTCGTTACTTGGGGTCTATATGTTATTTCTTTTAGTGATTTGGTATTTACCTTATGTATGTTAATCTTTACGTTCTGTTGTATATACATTACGTCTTGTCAATTACACTTTACGTCTTGTCGTTTTTACTTTACGTCCAGTCGTTTTAACTTTACGTTCTGTCGTTTTAACTTTACGTTTTGTCATTTTGTAATTATGTTTTGTCTATTTTACATTTCTTTGTGCAGTTTTATCATTACGTTAGGTGGTAACATCTTTACGTGCAGTGCATTGAATATTACCTTCTGTCGATGTTCAGTATCTTTACGTTATGTGGTTATTTCTTTACGTTATGTGGTAAGTTCTTTACGTTATGTGGTTATTTCTTTTCGTTATATGGTTATTTCTTTACGTTATGTTTTATGAACAGGAAGTATTAACCGGAACTTTTTTGTATGATTTTTTTCATTAAATCCTCTACATGTTTTCGTTTCACATTGAAAATGGAAGACATTTTCAAAAAGTTAGGACTAAGCAAATATAGTGAATCTTTCCCTAAAGAAAAGATAACACCAGACATTGTAGGACAACTCTCATTATATGATATGAAATGTTTAGGCGTTACCGATCGAACAGAAATAATGCAGATAAGAATGGAATGTGTAACTCATGGAAAGCAAAGCCCAATGATAAGAACAACTACCAAAGAATTTGATGTTCCAAAAGAAGTTCTCGAAGGACTTATCGAGTCGAATTTTTCTGTACGTGATATAAGTAAAATTTTGTCTGTTTCTGAGAGTACCATATACAGAAAATTTCGGACCTACAATTTAAGCAAGTGCACGTTTGATGATATTGACGATGACTGTTTGGATCAACAGGTTCATGAGGTTTCTGCCGAGTTTCCCCGTTGTGGAGAAGGAATGCTTCGCCAGATTCTACGAAAAAAAGGAACAAAGGTTAGAATTTAATTGAAAGCTTTTTTGAAACACTGTTTCTTTTTTATGAACATAGAGTCTACATTTCCAAGTTGCACTCATTCTTTGACCTTGACCTTGGATTTTCGTCAACTTAGCTTCCACGAAATATCCAACTGTTAATCCTATATGGTATTGCTATTGTGCAGGGTATATATACTAGTACATGTAAAATATGTCACGTTTTCGAATAAACAATCTACGTTTTCCAAGCCAACTTTGAAGGTTCAAAATTTTGTATAAATGATTCCCAGCTAGTCTTAAAATTTGAAAAATTAATGTGGTGGGGAGACATATTGTTTGTCAGTCATAAATTTTGTCAGCGCAACTCCTTTGAAACTACAGAATCGATTTCAACGACATTTGGTATATAGGAAGTACACCATATGTAGTTGTAGTTGTGCTCGTCCTTAATTTTTATGGCCCTACCACGTATGAGGATCGGCCATATAGTTTTACCCTTGTCCGTCCGTACGTATGTACGTACGTCTGTAACACTTTGATTTCGATCTAGGTTAAGGTCCATAACTTGGATACTACACTGTAGATGTTAGGGATCAATGATATTTCACCACTAGATGTGTCTTGGGTAACATGACACCACCCAATAGAAATTGGGTCACTGTGACCTATAATTTACGCATGAATGACTTTGGTTAAGTTCTTGGTTAAAGTCCATATCTCAAAGGCTAGGGGTTAATGATATTTCACCACTAGATGAGTCTTGGTAATACGGCACCACCCATTAGAAATAAGGTCACAGCGACCTCTTTTTTTCGCATCGCATGAACACTTTTGATTAATGTTTTGGTAAAGGTCCATATCCCAGGTAAAACACATAGAGGGATGATATTTCAGGAACGGGAGGATCATCCTGTGCTTGTTTATGAGAGTTGTGGCCCTTTGAACTTGTATAGAAATTTGCTGAAAATTTTCTCTTATCATCTTGTCCGCGCCACTCCTCTCAATAAATGAAACCTGGGATTTAGGATAAAAAAAATTATTTATTGTACACATTGCCAGGTAATTTTGATCCTCTATTTTTTGTGGGATTCATAGACCGTTGAACGGAGGTAGACATCGTTTTTGCAAACATAAACAAACTTTTATTCTTTTTGTATTGATACTAGACCATACTAGTACATATTTTTGTATTGATACTAGTACATATTTTTGTATTGATACTAATACGTATATGACATTTGTGAAAAGTACACCTAATCGTATGCAGACTTTCCAATCTGGAGACATCATGCGCTCATGGACAAATATGGGATTCCTATCTATCAGATGAGTGCAGATGTTCGTTTGTCATAGGGTTTTGTTTTGTCTTCCTTGACCGGATTTGACACACTGAATTGGAAATTGGCAGTGCGACGGGTGTGCTATAGCAAGCAGGAACTAAATACCGTACTCTTCCGGAGCACATGTGTTCATGTTGTTTTCTTCGTGCTGTTCTCGTTCGTGTCTATTGGTTTTGTCGTTGCACCTTTGGACTTTTGACACTCGAAAACCCCATTGGCCTATTGATGCCTCTTTGATTCATGTATTACCTAAATATTCCATCATTTACATAAATTAGACACCCCTAAAAGGAGTCCCTTTTGGGACGTTTATATGTTCCCACCTTTATAATGGAGGTCTCTCCTTGCAATTACAGCTTCTAAGAGACCTCTTAGTCTTACATTGTTATGCTATTGTATTATTGTCCATTTATACTTCAATTTTAGATTTTAAAGCATTATAATTCTTTTACACGATTTTTAACCGTTAATATGCCTTCTTTGGTTTTTATGCCCCCGCGACGTCAAGCTTTTCTCATAAACCGTACATGGTTATAATTTGAAACTTGGTAGGATGGTTCAGTATGACAAACTGTCTGCCCTAAGTTACATTCAAACCTGAAAATATGAAAATCTATGAAAACCTACTTGAAATTTTCCACCAAGCTTTTCTCAGAAACCGTACATGGGAATTATTTGAAACTTCGTAGGATAGTTCAGTATGACAAACTGTACATCTTAAGCCACTTTCAAATCTGTCAAACTTCTACTTCCTGTTTTGGGGCCTAGCGGGGGCATCCGTTCCCTCATGGACACATTCCTTCTTTATTTGTATTTTGTATATATGAATTAGTTCTTTTCAGGTACCAAGAAGTCGCCTAAGAGAGAGTTTATGGCGTATTGATGAGAATGGTATAAAAGACAGAAAGAAAAGACGGTTCACAAGAAGGGTGTATAACGTTGACGGAGTTAATCACCTGTGGCACATAGACACTAACCATAAACTGATACGTTGGCGTTTTGTCATTGTCGGCGGAATAGACGGTTTTAGTCGATTTATCACTTTTCTGAACTGCACAGACAATAACAAAGCCACGACGATTTTGAGGTGTTTTACGGATGGAGTCAATGCTCATGGCCTTCCTTTGCGAGTTCGTTCGGACAAAGGATTGGAAAACAAAAAAGTGGCCGAATATATGACAACAATGCGTGGACGGGAAGGAACCCCTATGATATGATAACGGGAAAAAGCACCCACAATCAGCGCATTGAACGGTTGTGGCGTGATGTTTTTAAAGGTGTGCTCTTTTTTTACTACACCCTTTTTCATTTTATGGAGGACGAAGATATTGATGTTATGAATGATGTTCACTTATTTGCCCTTCATCATGTGTACTTGCACAAGATAAATGAAAAACTAACAAGTATTAACTGTGATTGCAAGCAAGTCACAAATTCCCCCAAACGACCCGTATTTGCCACTATTCTCTTCAGCATGTAAAAAAACCCCTATATATCAATTTTCATGTAAATCGGAGCACTTTGAAAATTTCGACCCGATTATCTCCCTTGAGAAATCACATTTTTATTTATATCTCGAAAACCGTAAATATCGCTTCAAAATTTTTTTTCATATTATTAAAGAGAATGTTTTGCTCTATCAACCTACAAAATTTCAGAACCCTGCGCACCTAGGTTACCGAGATATTGCAATGTCCAATATTTAGTCCATTTTCCTGTTTCCATGGTAACGGCGGCCATTTTGAAAATTCCGATTATCGGCAAGGCTTCCTTTCATGCCAATCTTTCATCCTGCCAAGTTTCATTTTGATATGTTGAGTCGTTTTTTCTAGGATCTCCGGACAAGTTCACGACTAAGTGGAAGAATCGGAAGAAGAAGAAGAAGAATAACAAGTATTAACTGTGATTGCAAGCAAGTCACAAAGTCCCCCAAACGACCCGTATTTGCCACTATTCTCTTCAGCATATCAAAAAAACCCTAAATATAAATTTTCATGTAAATCGGAGCACTTTGAAAATTTCGACCCGATTATCTCCCTTGAGAAATCACATTTTTATTTATATCTCGAAAACCGTAAATATCGCTTCAAAATGTTTTTTCATATTATTAAAGAGAATGTTTTGCTCTATCAACCTACAAAATTTCAGAACCCTGCGCACCTAGGTTACCGAGATATTGCAATGTCCAATATTTAGTCCATTTTCCTGTTTCCATGGAAACGGCAGCCATTTTGAAAAGTCTGATTGTCAACGAAGCTTCCTTTCTTTACAATCTATTATCCTGCCAAGTTTCATATTGATATGTGGAGTCATTTTCTCTGGGATCTCCGGACAAGTTCACGACTAAGTGGAAGAATAAGAAGAAGAAGAAGAATAATAATTAAATTACAATCGTTCAAAGAACGATCGCGAGGTCTTTCCCTATTTGCGTCCTCCAATAGAAATAGATTCCTAACTGAATGATACCATTTTTGGATACATCAACCTGGTAGGTACTCCGGATTAGAAATATTTGGTTGCTATGGACTTGCAGGTCGGTAGCTTTGAACAAAACATCACTTCCGGTCATAAAATATTGAAATTTAAACTCAGCAGGTAGTCAGGAGTCATAAAATATATGGTTGCTATGGACTTTTAGGTCGGTTGCTATGAACAAAACATCACTTCCAGGCATAAAATATTGAAATTTAAACTCAGCAGGTAGGAGTCATAAAATATATGGTTGCTATGGACTTTTAGGTCGGTTGTTATGAACAAAACATCACTTCCAGTCATAAAATATTGAAATCTAAACTCAGCAGGAAGTCAGGAGTCATAAAATATATGGTTGCTATGGACTTTTAGGTCGGTTGCTATGAACAAAACATCACTTTCGGTCATAAAATATTGAAATTTAAACTCATAAGGTAGTCAGGAGTCATAAAATATATGGTTGCTATGGACTTTAAGGTCGGTTGCTATGAACAAAACATCACTTCCGGTCATAAAATATTGAAATTTAAACTCAGCAGGTAGTCAGGAGTCATAAATATATGGTTGCTATGGACTTTAAGGTCGGTTGCTATGGACAAAAGGTCACTTCCGGTCACCGAACGATAAAATTTAAACTCAGCAAGTAGTCTGGATTCATAAAATATATGGTTGCTATGGACTTTTCCTTAAGGTTACCTTGTTGCTAAGGACTGACCTTGACCTATGACCTTTGACCTTGGACCTAAATTACAGCCCCTTCCTATCTGATTGTGAAATTATACGGTTGCTATGGATTTTTCCTTAAGGTAACCTTGTTGCTATTTCCTTAACATTACATTGTTACATATGGATTACCATACATTGCGCAATACATTCCTATATTTAGTCATGACGCAATAATTCAAACTTGAGATTTGACCTATGACATATATATTTTCGGATGCAACTTATGTCACCTAAGACGATTGGTGAAGGTCCCAAGTCTGTAGGACTAACCGTTTTGAAAAAAAAATTTGTTGGCGCATCGCGACACTTTTCGGGTCAAAAACGCGTAACCAGGAAGTTGTTCGAAAAAAATTTTTTTGCATGACAAATCATGGCCAGAAGTCAGGTAACAAATTCCACACTTCAGATTTTTGATAACAGTTATGGTTTCTGAGTTAATCTGCAGACAAGGTTTTTGGGTTACGGGTAGATAACTCTGTTACTAAAAATAGATTCGTTTCAAAGCATGAGTCACGTCGAGTCCTGGTAGTGATGATTAAGTGTGCCATTTTTCGTTAAGATCGGTTAAGACACTTTTCGTTTTTTGAGGGAAGAAAAGAAGAATAATAATAATAATTAAATTACAATCGTTCAAAGAACGATCGCGAGGTCTTTCCCTATTTGTGTCCTCCAAGAGAAATAGATTCCTAACTGAATGATACCATTTTGGATATATCAACCTGGTAGGTACTCCAGATTAGAAATATTTGGTTGCTATGGACTTTAAGGTCGGTTGCTATGAACAAAACATCACTTCCGGTCATAAAATATTGAAATTTAAACTCAGCAGGTAGTCAGGTGTCATAAAATATATGGTTGCTATGGACTTTTAGGTCGGATGCCATGAACAAAACATCACTTCCTGTCATAAAATATTGAAATTTAAACTCAGCACTTAGTCAGGTAAAAAAATATATGGTTGCTATGGACTTTTAGGTCGGTTGCTATGAACAAAACATCACTTCCGGTCATGAAATATTGAAATTTAAACTCAGCAGGTAGTCAGGTGTCATAAAATATATGGTTGCTTTGGACTTGAAGGTCGGTTGCTATGAACAAAACATCACTTCCGGTTATATAATAATGAAATTTTAACTCAGCAGGTAGTCAGGAGTCAAAAAATATATGGTTGCTATGGACTTTTAGGTCGGTTGCTATGAACAAAACATCACTTCCGGTCATAAAATATAGAAATTTAAACTCAGCAGGTAGTCAGGAGTCAAAAAATATATGGTTGCTATGGACTTTTAGGTCGGTTGCTATGAACAAAACATCACTTCCGGTCATGAAATATTGAAATTTAAACTCAGCAGGTAGTCAGGAGTCATAAAATATATGGTTGCTATGGACTTTAAGGTCGGTTGCTATGAACAAAACATCACTTCCGGTCATATAATATTGAAATTTAAACTCGGCAGGTAGTCAGGAGTCAAAAAATATATGGTTGTTATGGACTTTTAGGTCGGTTGCTATGAACAAAACATCACTTCCGGTCATAAAATATTGAACTTTAAACTCAGCAGGTAGTCAGGATTCATAGAATATATGGTTGCTATGGACTTTAAGGTCGGTTGCTATGGACAAAAGGTCACTTCCGGTCACAAAATATTGAAATTTAAACTCAGCTGGTAGTCAGGATTCATAGAATATATGGTTGCTATGGACTTTAAGGTCGGTTGCTATGCACAAAAGGTCACTTCCGGTCACAAAAAGATAAAATTTAAACTCAGCAAGTAGTCTGGATTCATAAAATATATGGTTGCTATGGACTTTTCCTTAAGGTTACCTTGTTGCTAAGGACTGACCTTGACCTATGACCTTTGACCTTGGACCTAAATTACAGCCCCTTCCTAACTGATTGTGAAAATATTTGGTTGCTATGATTTTTTCCTTAACGTTACCTTGTTGCTAAGGACTGACCTTGACCTATGACCTTTGACCTTGGGCCCAAATTATAGCCCCTTCCTAACTGATTGTGAAAATATATGGTTGCTATGGACTTTTCCTTAACATTACATTGTTACATATGGATTACTATACATTGCGCAATACATTCCTATATTTAGTCATGATGCAATAATTCAAACTTGAGATTTGACCTATGACATATATATTTTCGGATGTAACTTATGTCACCTAAGACGATTGGTGAAGGTCCCAAGTCTGTAGGACTAACCGTTTTGAAATAAATTTTGTTGGCGCATCGCGACACTTTTCGGGTCAAAAACGCGTAACCAGGAAGGTGTTCGAAAAATTTTTTTTTGCATGACGAATCATTGCTAGAAGTCAGGTAACAAATTCCACACTTCAGATTTTTGATAACAGTTATGGTTTCTGAGTTAATCTGCAGACAAGGTTTTTGGGTTACGGGCAGATAACTTCGTTACTAAAAATAGATCGGTTTCAAAGCATGAGTCACGTCGTCTCCTGGTAGTGATGATTAAGTGTGCCAACTTTCGTTAAGATCGGTTAAGACACTTTTCGTTTTTTGAGGGAAGAAAAGAAGAATAATAATAATTAAATTACAATCGTTCAAAGAACGATTGTGAGGTCTTTCCCATTTTGTGTATTACAATAGAAACAGATTACAGTGACTGAATGATACAATTTTGGGAAATTTCAACATTCAGAAAATATATGGTTGCTATTGAATTTCATGCCATAACTTTCAATTTGGACCCCAGATGTGAAGTTGGTTCCCTGGGTCCAAAAATATGAAAATCAAAATGTACAGGCCATTAGCTTTCTAATGATATATTACAAGCCTACTTTCCAGTTACTTTCAATTTTGGACCCCGGGGATGAAGTTGGTCCACGGGGTCCAAAAATATGAAATGCAAAATGTACAGGCCATTAGCTTTCTAATGATATATTACAAGCCTACTTTCCAGTAACTTTCAATTTGGACCCCAGAGATGAGATTGGTCCCCGGGGTCCAAAAATATGAAATTCAAAATGTACAGGCCATTAGCTTTCTAATGATATATTACAAGCCTACTTTCCAGTAACTTTCAATTTTAGACCCCGGGGAAGAAGTTGGTCCACGGGGTCCAAAAATATGAAATTCAAAATGTACAGGCCATTAGCTTTCTAATGATATATTACAAGCCTACTTTCCAGTAACTTTCAATTTGGAACCCAGAGATGAGATTGGTCCCCGGGGTCCAAAAATATGAAATTCAAAATGTACAGGCCATTAGCTTTCTAATGATATATTACAAGCCTACTTTCCAGTAACTTTCAATTTTGGACCCCGGGGAAGAAGTTGGTCCACGGGGTCCAAAAATATGAAATTCAAAATGTACAGGCCATTAGCTTTCTAATGATATATTACAAGCCTACTTTCCAGTAACTTTCAATTTTGGACCCCGGGGAAGAAGTTTGTCCACGGGATCCAAAAATATGAAATTCAAAATGTACAGGCCATAAGCTTTCTAGCCTACTTTCCAGTAACTTTCAATTTGGACCCCAGAGATGAGATTGGTCCCCGGGGTCCAAAAATATGAAATTCAAAATGTACAGGCCATTAGCTTTCTAATGATATATTACAAGCCTACTTTCCAGTAACTTTCAATTTGGACCCCAGAGATGAAGTTGGTCCCCGGGGTCCAAAAATATGAAATTCAAAATGTACGGGCCATTAGCTTTCTAACGATATATTACAACCCTACCTTCCAGTATTTTCTAATTTTGGACCCAGAGATGATTTTGGTCCTCGGGGTCCAAAAATATGAAATTCAAAATGTACAGGCTATTAGCTTTCTAATGATATATTACAAGCCTCCTTTCTAGTAACTTTCAATTTTGGACCCCGGGGAAGAAGTTGGTCCACGGGGTCCAAAAATATGAAATTCAAAATGTACAGGCCATTAGCTTTCTAATGATATATTACAAGCCTACTTTCCAGTAACTTTCAATTTGGACCCCAGAGATGAGATTGGTCCCCGGGGTCCAAAAATATGAAATTCAAAATGTACAGGCCATTAGCTTTCTAATGATATATTACTAGCCTACTTTCCAGTAACTTTCAATTTTGGACCCCGGGGAAGAAGTTGGTCCACGGGGTCCAAAAATATGAAATTCAAAATGTACAGGCCATTAGCTTTCTAATGATATATTACAAGCCTACTTTCCAGTAACTTTCAATTTTGGACCCCGGGGAAGAAGTTTGTCCACGGGATCCAAAAATATGAAATTCAAAATGTACAGGCCATAAGCTTTCTAATGATATATTACAAGCCTACTTTCCAGTAACTTTCAATTTGGACCCCAGAGATGAGATTGGTCCCCGGGGTCCAAAAATATGAAATTCAAAATGTACAGGCCATTAGCTTTCTAATGATATATTACAAGCCTACTTTCCAGTAACTTTCAATTTGGACCCCAGAGATGAAGTTGGTCCCCGGGGTCCAAAAATATAATTTCAAAATGTACGGGCCATTAGCTTTCTAACGATATATTACAACCCTACCTTCCAGTATTTTCTAATTTTGGACCCAGAGATGATTTTGGTCCTCGGGGTCCAAAAATATGAAATTCAAAATGTACAGGCTATTAGCTTTCTAAGGATATATTACAACCCTATTTTCAAGTAGTTTTCATTTCTGGACCCCGGTGATGATGTTGGTCCCCACTGGGCCAGGGTCCAAAAATATGAAATTCAATAGATCAAAATTGTAGCCCCTTACTTTCTGATTCTAATGAGTATACATGTTTACTTTGCTATCTTCTACCATTATAAAGTTATGAACATGGATTACTATATATTGCGCAATACATACCTATATTTAGTCATGATGCAATAATTCAAACTTGAGATTTGACCTATGACATATATATTTTCGGATGCAACTTATGTCACCTAAGACGATTGGTGAAGGTCCCAAGTCTCTAGGACTAACCGTTTTGAAGAAAAAAAATTTGACGTGTCGCGACAGGTTTCGACTCGAAAACGCGTAACCAGAAAGTTAATTGAAAAAAATTTTTTTGCGTGACGAATCATGACCAGGAGTCAAGCAACATTTTCCCCACTTCAGATTTTTGATAACGGTTACGGTTTCTGACTTTATCTGCTGACAAGGTTTTTGGGTTCCGGGCAGATAACTCCGTTACTAAAAATAGATCGGTTTCACAGCATCAGTCAAGGCGAGTACTAATATGACCGATATATGGTACCAAGTATCGAAAAGATATGTCGCGACACTTTTCGTTTATTGATGGCAGAAAAGAAGAAGAAAAATAATAATAATAACCATAAGAAATACAGTAAGGTCTTTCCTTCTGTGGAAGGGAAAGACCTTAATAATAATCATAAGAAATACAGTAAGGTCTTTCCTTCTGAAAAGGGAAAGACCTTAATAATAATCATAAGAAATACAGTAAGGTCTTTCCTTCTGTAAAGGGAAAGACCTTAATAAGAACAAGTATTAACTGTGATTGCAAGCAAGTCACAAAGTCCCCCAAACGACCCGTATTTGCCACTATTCTCTTCAGCATGTCAAAAAAAACCTAAATATAAATTTTCATGTAAATCGGAGCACTTTGAAAATTTCGACCCGATTATCTCCCTTGAGAAATCACATTTTTATTTATATCTCGAAAACCGTAAATATCGCTTCAAAATGTTTTTTCATATTATTAAAGAGAATGTTTTGCTCTATCAACCTACAAAATTTCAGAACCCTGCGCACCTAGGTTACCGAGATATTGCAATGTCCAATATTTAGTCCATTTTCCTGTTTCCATGGAAACGGCGGCCATTTTGAAAAGTCTGATTGTCAACGAAGCTTCCTTTCTTTACAATCTATTATCCTGCCAAGTTTCATATTGATATGTGGAGTCATTTTCTCTGGGATCTCCGGACAAGTTCACGACTAAGTGGAAGAATAAGAAGAAGAAGAAGAAGAATAATAAGAACTAGTGTTGACTGTGTTGGGGATGCCCAACACAATAATATCTCCCAAACGTATGCATACTGTCACTTTTGCATAAATTTGGACATTGCATCTTTATTTACCATCATTTTAAACCCCTAGATAACAAATTTTGTTGAAATAGTAGCATTTTGACAATTTTCCCATTTTTGGGACCGAAAAATCACATTTTCGTGAATAACTCGAAAACCGTAAATATCGCTTCAAATTTTTTTTCGTTTTATTAAAGAGCTCCTTTTGCTCTATTAACCTGCAAAATTTCA